>APFE031720206.1:97647-133981 GCA_000404065.3 Pinus taeda
TATTTTACATTAATGAAATGAAGTATTATTTCCACTGCATCTTTGTGTTTATGGTTATCTCTGTAATTTGTTGCGTTCATGTTTAAATCCGAATAAAAAATTGACCAAATTAAAGATTTTTGTTTTCCAACCATTCCAAACAAACAATACAATTCTAATGGTGTTGAAAAATATGTCACGACACAGGCCTAAATAAGGCAGTTTTCAAGTGAGCCTGATGAATTTGATGATTTATTTGAGATGGTTCCAGAATATTCTATGGTTCAAAAGTTAGTAACAAAATGCCTAAATCATGAATAATTGATTAAGTTTAATCAATATTAGGAGTGAAGAATAGCCCACTGTTAGAAATTTTGTTAAAATAGTCTCAACTGAAGCCTGAAGTTTCAAATACATCATCCTCCTCTTCAAAGAATCCAATTATTTCCCAGGTTTTAGAGATAGTCACTGTATCTATTCAGGAAACAATGAAAATCAAAGAAAAAAATAAGTTGGATGAAGTATGGGAGGAATTCAATCGTGTTTTATCTACTAAAGAAACTCAAGAGGTGAATGCAACAGTCATCAAAGAAATAGAGCAAGTCATAGAAACTAAAGGGACAACATCGTTCACTGCTGAGGTTCCCAAAAAGACTATTGTTCCTGAGACTCTTGAAAAAAATAATGTTGATGAGGCTACCAATAAAGCTACTGTTGCTAAGGATATTGAAATTATCCTCGCGTTTCACACATCAGAAATAGTCCTAAAGATTGAAGAAATTCCTCCTCTGGATGTATTCTACAGTCCAAAGCATAAAGTAGTAATGAGTAGGTCAAGAAAGAAGAGAAAGCTAGAACAAGAAAAAGCATCAGTTTTAGATGATACTCCTTTCCAAGTTCTTTGGAAAGGAGCTCAAACAACTCTTGATGAAGAATTAAAAGGCTTTCAGAGTTTGTAGGAGCTTATGCTAGTGCTACTAGTGACAAAGCAACGGAAGTACAACTGCTTATGAAAGAAAAATACTAGAGGATGATTCAATTCTAGCAAGTTTTCAAAATGAAAGACAACTGGTTGAGCAACAAGGGAAAGAAAAACTTGCCAAATTACAGAAAAGTTTTGATAACTTAAAATTATAGTTTGAATTTGAAATCAAAGAGAAAGATGAATAGGTGCCACAACTGCAACATAAGATTAGCCAGTTGAAGGATAGTCCAGAAATAAATGAAATCTGAAAGGAAACAGGAGAATTGGATACACTCCTCACTAAGCAACAGGTTGTCTTTTGTCACAAATTAACTTTAATTCATGATTTGTGTAAAACTAGTGATTCTCTAGTTAACTAGTTGTCCGATCTGCGGACATTTTATGAAGAAATTGAAGAGAAAATGTCTGAGCATATAGATTGGAAAGACATTGCTAAAGGAAGAGCAACTCATCTTCCTCGCATCGAAGAATATCTAAAGGATATCATTTTTGGTGATTGGGGCGTCAAAATGAAACAAGCTGAAATGGGTACTATCAGAGCCAGAAATCTTGCTTCAAACTTCACTGACTATATCATCGATACCTTATGGCAAGCCAATCTAATATAGGAATTATTGAAGGACACTTTTCCAGAGGTCAAAACTCTAAAGAAATCATGGAAAGAAGCATCCAACAAGAAGGTCAACGATATCCAAAGTTTATCACAAGTGAACCTTGAAGGTTATTAGCATTTCATAGTCACTGGATAGTGTTGAGGTGTCTCTATAATGCAATGAATCAATTCCTTCTAGCACTCAGTGATGCAATATTCAGAGGACAGATGCACATGCACCCAATTCATCCTTACCTCTACATTCTACTGCGATCAAGGCACTACTTTGCTATAACACAAATTACTTGATCACTCCTTGCAAGTTTGCATTCGATGTCGAATGGTCAGAGGGGGAAGTAGTTTACATCGAAGCAAGGATGGAGATGACCAGAAGTGAAATGGAAACAATGAGGAAGCGAACTGGTGAAAAAATTAGTCCAGAATATTTTTTGAGTTCAACATTAAATTATGGGAATTTTTTTCATAAACTCTTATGCATAGGGACATAGGTAAACTAGTTTACTTTGTTGACAA
This sequence comes from Pinus taeda, assembly GCA_000404065.3. Classification (NCBI taxonomy): domain Eukaryota; kingdom Viridiplantae; phylum Streptophyta; class Pinopsida; order Pinales; family Pinaceae; genus Pinus; species Pinus taeda. The sequence goes on from APFE031720206.1 coordinate 99,738, forward strand.
AATTCTCATGCTAGTTACTTAAATTAAATTTTTGGAATATTTTGATGAATTGCTGGGCACAAAGACATCGGTTAGCTATTTATTTTTCTTCAAAATATTGTATGCTTGTGTGGGTAGAAAGATAAATTTATTGTGTTATTTTTTGGAAAAGATTGCATGGTTCTTGTGTGTTAACCTCTTGGAAAAAAAATATTTCCTATGGTTCTTGTGCATAAAAAGGAAATTTAACCATGTTATTTTCTTGAAAAAAAATTCACATGATTCTTGTGAAGATAAGTTAACCATGTTATTTTCTTGAAAAGTATTTTCTATGAATTCTTCTGCGTAAAAAATTAATTTAACTATGTTAAATTCTTTTAAAAGACTGCATGGTTAATTTTGTTAAAAATATTTTTTCATTAATGGTTAAATATTATAAATTGTCTCTAAGGTATTTTGGCCCATTTATAACCTTGAAGAAAAAATTTATGTGGCTACGTGTAGATTAAAAATACCAACACCACAATAAGATGCATATATTCTCTATTATTATTCTGTTACAGGAGACCAAGACCATTTCTATAATTGTTCATAGAATTGCCAATGCTTGTGCATGCTTAAGGTTGGGTAATTAGCAAAACAATTATTGAATTTTATGATAATCCATTTATGAAAAAAAATTAGCATTATGGTTGGTGTAAAACCCAGCTTGGAAATTTATGGTATACATTAATGCCTCTTGGAATGTTTTGGCACATTCATTTTAAACCTTGGCATGGAGAATTATTACCTCATATGCACACCTTGAATTGGAGGTTGTTAACATAAATGTGGGTTGCACATGGTAAGAAATTGCATTAGGGAAATACATTAGTGATGTTGCGAACATTTTTTTGTTCACAAATAAGGTTGAATCTGAAAATGCATTCTCCATTTTATAATTGTACTGCATTTGAATTATGGATAGGAAGGCATGCTTTTTAAATTGTATGCACATATGTGAGATTTGAATGAAAAGGCATGCTCTTATAATCTTAATGAATTTATTTAATGCATGAGGATGATAAATGAATAAGTATGCTTTTGTAATTAGTGTGCATTTATATAACACATGTCCAATAATGGGTAAATAGGAATGGTTTTCTAATGGTGTGTATTTATGTAATGAAACTAAAACATAGGACAAATTGATATGCACTTATAATTGTGTGCACTTGTATTATACTTTGGGAATGAAGATAATAATACTAACAAAATTTATATTATTAAAATACGTTGTCGAAATGGTAATAACAAGGTTGGCTTTGTAGTAGAAGAAACAAGTAGAATATCTGAATCGTTTTGCAACAAGAAGGAAAACTAGAAAACAATACCATGATTGCGCAAATATAATTTCATAGTTTTGCATTTGGATTAAATGCATTAAAAGTATGGTGTTGCAAATAATAGTTAAGGCATTGCAAATGTTAAATACTTATGGTTATGCATGTTAAAGTAAAATATTTTCATAGAGATGACTTCTACTTTTATAGGCATGTGCAAGAAAGTGTTTTCTTGAAAATAGGTAATGAGTAGAAGATTATAAAGAATAATTGATAGAAATTGTTTGTTGGAGATATGGGGATTTTGATTCTCTCACATTATAATCGATGAGAAAATTCATAATTTTATGAGTTTTAATCATCTTGATATTAGAGTCTACTGACAATAGTGATTGTAGGAAAGAATCAAGACTTTCACAAAGGATGGAGTAATAGTTTTCTAAACTAACATCTTTTGCAACAAGTGAAAGGTGGATTAAAACTAATTCTAATTGCAAGCAATGAGGTCATTATGCACAACTATTGTTGCATATAGAATGAAGAATCATCAAATGCAATTTACCAAGGGTAACCTACTGTAGGAAACAACCATGCCATGAAGCCATTGTTCTTGAAGAATTGTGGGGTAAAGTGTTTGAAAACATAACATTATGTTTAATGTAATGGCCTTTGCTTCATTATTATTACTTTGGTAAAATTTCAACAATGGACAAGGGATGGACTCCCTTCCATTGAGTGAGAGGAAAACTCACTCATGAAATGTTTAATAAAATAAATATTTGTTGGTTTTTCCCTTTAGGTTTTCAAGGGTATATCGATGTCCATTGATTTGCTTTCCTATTTTGTTATCTTGATGATTTTACTACTTTGCAAGACATTGAAAATTGCATCATTCATGTGTTATTAACAAGTGTGGTTAAATGAGCAATGTTAATGATGCAAAATTACAATAGAAATAATTATGTTAACAAGTTGTATTAATGGTTATTACAATATGGGATTTGTTGTTCCTTTTCTAAAGTCAATTCACTTAATTATCACGATTATATAATTTGATTATCAGTTAAGCAATATGGGAAAAGTCATTTGGGAATATTACATGCTAGTAAAAATTTCTAATCATGTGCATTTTGTACAAGGTATACTGAGAGATGTTACAATTATTATATGACATGCACACTTTGCATTGGAGGTTGATAATATACATGATGGCCACATATGGAAATACATAGTATTAGGGAAAAACAACAGTGACATTGTGATAGTTTTTACATTTTATAATATTTATGCATTTATTTAATGCATTTGAAATAAGGGAACAAATATATTGTTACCCATGGTTTTGTATTTAAGAGAACAAATAGATTGTTACCCATGGTTTTGTAACAAGAAGAACCATTGGGAAACAATACCATGGATGTGCAAATTTATTCCCATGGTTTTGCATTTGGGTGAAATGCATTAATGGTGGGATTTTGTGGATAATAGTTGTTGGTGCACTAAGATGTATTTTTACAGGAAATATTAATTCCTACATTAATCGTCAACCCAAGGTAAGTATTTTTATCTCAAAAGTGTCAACACTATATGTGTAGTGAATTCAGAGGTTATCTAGTGATAAATCATTGCAAGCACTAATAACTATTTCCTCAACTCACTCCAAACAATTCTGAAATAAATAGCTATGGAGGAAATAACTCTTGGAAGAACTCTTAACACACTCTGCAACTCTATTTAACCTATTCTGAAATCAAATGTATCTGAATGTAAGTGCAAAGAATCACGCTCAACAATCTCCAAATATAATTAAGGCTAATTCACTCAATCAAGAAAGATAACTATAACAACTGAACAACAATCATAATTTATAGCAAATCTGAATTGAACAACAAATCCTAATTGAACGATAGATCCTAATTAAACAACAAATCTCAATTAAACAACAAGCGAGCATATAATGATAAATCATATCTAAAGAGTAAATGATTTATATAAGAAAATTATGGAAATTGATTAATGCTATCTCTAAGATCTATGATAACATAACTCGAAATGAAAGACAATCTATTACTAAAAATAACATAACCAATCCAATGAAAGCATTACTCAGATATATCACACAACTAAGTCTGAATCTAAATGAACAACAATATGAATTGAAACCGTCAATATTCACAAATAAGCGAAATGGTATTAACTTAACATTAACAATCAGTAATGACTAAAGATAAAATATTATAACACAAGAAAGTAGTAGAACTTCTCTTGACTGGGCCCAGAGTCACTAGAAGTCACCGCTACGAAATACTCAGAATATAAGTATAGCTCAAACATAGTTTTTCTTCATTAAAATAAGCAGCACAGTTACAGAATCACTAAGATAACAATTTTATATGTCTCAGAAGAATAATTACAAGTTATGAATTTTGCCTCTCTGCATTTTTGCCTTTGCCTTATATATTACATTTAGAAAATGAATATATAAAAGTGAATCCTCAAGATCATGGGATCTTGAGGATTTCGCTATACATAATTTGATTCTATCATGAAATAACATCAGTCTGCCTGGTCTCTCGCTGCCTTGCCTTCCTTAGACACTCTCTCTTTTCTTTTACGGCCTGATGTTGCTCTATCAATTGAACAACTATTGTTCAATCCACGTCTTCTGCATATAAAGATAGAAAAAAGTTAGTTTCTCGTGCTAGATTTATCTAATTTGTTACCAATTACTTTTACCCAAATTTAGTTGTTATTTCCTTTACTTCGATCCATAAACAAAGATAATCATGTAATGGTAAATGCTGAATAAAGCTATTTACGGAGAGAAAACATACCTTTTCCCTGACCCAACATACTGCCCAGCTTACGTTGTTGCGTGTCCTCATGAAATTAAATAGTTGATGTGTAGCTGAGTTACGGAATAGGTAGGATACACCTCCTCCTCATGCTGCGCTAATTCCTACTAAACCTTCAGTAGTTCATTCCGCAGTCTGCTAATAAATGCCTACTGTACTAGGGGAATATAAGCAAGTGTCTCCTCTGTTTGGGTTTCTCCATCCTGGGTCTCCATGGGATTGGTCTGGACAACAGCTTCAGCTGCCTATTGAATCATGCAATGACCAATTTTAGTGTCCTATTCAACATCTGTTTGAACAACAACATTCACGGTAGGGTAGTCCGTTTGGGTCTCCTGTGAGAAAACACAGGGGTCTTCAGTCTGCATTTCAATGTCTTTTACAAGACATGGCTCTGTCTAAGTTTCCTTTGGACATGCCAAAAGATCCTTAGTTTGGGTTCCAGCATCCTTTCCAAAACATTGTTCTTTTTGCGTGCCTGTGGTTTCTTTTTCTACTTTCAAATTCCTAGCTCTAATGGCTTCTCTTAACCACTGCCTTAGCTTCCCATTATTCGCTTTTGTTTTCTATACTTCTTAAGAATTTTTCTGAGCCCGTCCTTGTAGGACTTCTTTATTCTGGGACTTCCAACTAGCGGTGGTTTGGCTATATTTTCCTTTAGTTCTTATACAAGTGGTATTGTGTCATCATCAGGGAGGGTTCCAACTAGAATTGTATCTCCTAATGGAGCTTCACCTTCTAGCTCCTCTTTGTCATGGATTTCTCTTTTAGGAGATCCCAATATAATGGTGTCTCCTAAACAATTGTCATTCTCTCAGTTTTCTTCTGGGTAGGCGTCATCCTAAGGGGACTTAGAAGGAATAGTATTGCTTGGTTGATTGACATATCATAGGGTTTCATCTATAGGATCTTCTTCAGTTGGGGGGTCCACTAGACCAGTATCTTCTATCTGGTTCTCTTCTCTAATGACTTCCTCTCCATGGACCTCGGCTTCAAGGGGTTTTTCCACATAAGGGACTAGCTCCCTCTATTCCTCCACAGTATCAATAAATGACAGGGTTTTCTCACGACCAGGACCGTCAATAGAGACAGACTGGTTGGGGGTACAATTTTGTTCTTCAACATTCCTAGATTTTTCTCTACCCTCACCAAATATCCCCATGTTCTCCAATACCCTGGCTACTTCGTCATCATACTAGTCTTACAAAGGGGAATTTTGCAGACTTGGAGGTGGTGTGCAGGATGGTCCAGCCTCATTTATTTGAATTGGGATACGTTGCTGGGCTCTAACCTACACAGAGTGCCTACGTTTTGTTGGGTTCAAGGGCACAAAGGAATTATTTCTTTTCAATGTCCTTCTCGGACCTCGGGTTCTTGGCCCTTGCTGCTCTGTTGTTGTGTTTTTAGAGGTGGCACCAAAGTAGGATTTACAATATTGTCCCAGGTTAACTACTGCTGGGTTAGTCCATATATGATAAGCAATTTAATCAGTCCATGATGACTGATGACAGTGCGCAGGTCCTTAGATTTCCTAATTCGTCAAGTGACATCATGCAATAGAGAATTCAAATAAGACAGAAAATTAACTGAAATTTTCTGAGTTGACGGGGCTTTACCACATCCTAGCGAAAATTGCATGTGATATACCATTACATGATGACTGCCAAATCCTGCTAAGGTTGTCTTAATGTTGAAGGGTGAATCTATTTCCCTGTTCTGGCAAACTACTCATCAGAGTCCTGGAATACTACAACCACATTGTGTAGAAGGATGTTCTTTTCTGTCCATTTGGTTCCCTCAGCTGGAAGTCTAGTGACTTTGGCTATGACCACTTTAGAAAATGTTACCTCATTGCCTTTAACTATGGTTTTGCGATGCTGCAAGTTCTGCAATAATTCGAGTGTCATTTCTTCGTGAAATCCCTGCAATTTATTCAGATATTGTAGCCATCCTGCGCACTCAAGAATTGCCCGAGCCTGATCCGATACCTTGAGTACTGAGGGCTCATTTCAGATAGCTCTTCCTCCCATGACTTCTATACTTGTGACTGGTTCACTTGTATGCAATTGTTTTACACTTACGCAATTCAGAGCAGTAGTAGAGAACGTTAAAGAAATTAACAGAGAAATGCTGATGTTTTGAGAATTAATATCATATTTAGTTAAGTCATTTGTCTTGTCAACCATACTTAACACCGGATCATGAGTTCGCATGCCATCCATAATGGTTTTCGTCCCTTCCCTAATCAGAAATACTTGCTAATTATTACACATTCATAATCATCATGCAATCCTTACTTGGAAGTTAATTCAAATGATTATCACATAATTATCCATAATTGTCACTCATGTCGTTCATACGCAAACCATCACCCCTCTGATGAGAAAAGGGTGTCCATGTCCTTAAAGCATGTGAAAAGCAAGTGAAAGCATTTTCAATTCATAAATGCTGACAACTAATCCAAAAAAACAGTGTGCTAATCGGTAAGGTAATTAAAGCAATACACCTCATCAGATGTGAAATCGCTGAGAAAAAAATTAAAACAGAGATTTTAATTCGTTATAAGAGAAGATTTTCACCGTAAGTGGTATTAATAACAAAGGCATAATCAACTGCATTTATTAATGATTGTCATAAAATGATTGGACAATTAAAATATGATGAATATATAACACAAGTTACCATGCAATTTAGCTTGTAAGAGTGTTGTTCAAATTTGAAATTCCCATTGGAAACAAATCCATAGGTGGTAATAGATAGAAATCATTTGGTAGTGTAAGATGATACTCTAATACCACAAGCAGAGCCGCTTCTGCCAACAGGCGTTCATAGCCTCAACAGAGTTGCTTTTTAACCCCACAAATGAGCCAGAGTCCTCCTTTTAATATGTAGATGGTTCTTCTTTTCTTGTCATAAAGAGACCACTATGCTGGCATGGTGACCAGATGACCATAGTGCCATTCACCAGGATATAACAAGTGACTATGCTGGCTCGTGATGAGACCCCCCATCCTTTTGACAGTTTTAATCATCAAGAAGGTCATTACCTTGGTTTAGTGACCAAATTGGAACATCCCCCATTACATCCTTATGAGCATGGTAGGCTGGCTCGAGATGAGACCCCCTATTCTCTTTAAGAGAATGTTTGATGCATTTTCCTATTTTATTATTTCCATTTTTATTTTTATTTTTGAAATTTTTATTGTAACAAGAGGGAGGCTCATTTGCTCCTTAAGAGTTAGGGATGGTGTAAGAAGTAAAAATATTCCAATGAAGGTTTATACTCTTACCCTCATATCATCGTATCAATGAGATTTATCCATTTGAAAGTATAAACATAAGCTAGCATGGTTTGAAATAGTGAATCATTTTATGATGTGTCCAAAGAAGAGATGTTCAACCAGTCATTATAAAGATACACCGCATCAGCTGTTGAGTGAAGATAACAATCAAAAGGCTTCATAGGTCATAATGATATTATCATTACTATTTTTTCTTATATTAGGCACAAATCCATTCAAATGGTGTTTATTCAAAACATGAAAGAAAAAAGAAAGATGGCACAATGATCAATAATAATAAAAAAATCACAGTTTGTCCTATTAAAAAAACCAAAGGTGTGGTTCAATGGATTGAACAGCAGTCGTTCAATCGATTGAACAACAAAAATTAAAAGAAAAACACGCAAAAGTGTTGTTCAATCGATTGAACAACAGTCGTTCAATCATTTGAACAACAAAATTAAAAGAAAAACATGCAAAAGTGTTGTTCAATAGATTGAATAGCAGTCGTTCAATTGTTTGAACAACAAAAATTAAAATAAAAACATGCAAAAGTGTTTTTCAATCGATTGAACAGTAGTCTTTCAATCGTTTGATCAACAAAAATTAAAAGCAAAATACGCAAAAGTGTTGTTCAATCGATTGAACAACAAAAATCACAAAAAATGTAAAATTGTTGTTCAATTGATTGAACAACAATTTGTCATTTGAACAAAAAAAATCACAAAAAATGTAAAAGTGTTGTTCACTCGATTGAACAACAATTGTTCAATCATTTGAATAGTGAAAACCAAAGACATAAAAGTGTTGTTCAATTGATTGAACAACAAAAAACAAAAAAAATGAAAGTGTTGTTCAATCGATTGAACATCAACCGTTCAATCAATTAAATAACATTTATCAAGCACTCAAAAAATCCTCATATTTACATGGTGATGTCTAATCTAAATTTCAATCAATCAAAGATAATATATACATTATGTACAATTTAAAGAAATCTCAATTTTTTGAAAGAAAGGTTGTTGGGTCATCACTCCCTGCAGCTAAGATTTGCATGAAGGGGTCCTCACGTACCTGCTCGCAGAAAGACTCCTTGGTGAGTGGTTTGTGATAGAGATGCACACGATGCTCACTCACCTTAAAAGAATGGAAAGATCCATCAATGGTAGTCAAGGTAAGAGTACCATCTCTACGCATTTCTTGAACCTCATAAGGGCCAAGCCATCTTGTTTGCAATTTGCCTAGAAAATCATGGAATTTGGAGTCGTAAAGTAGTGCCCAATCCCCTTTCTGAAACATATTCATCTTGATAAGGCCATCGTGCCACTTTCCCCTTTGTTGCTGAATAATTGCAGTCCATTGCAAAGTGATAAGTTGAGCCTCATCTAGTTCATTGATCTATTGAAGTCACTTGGTTTGGGCTTCTGTTAGATCCAGCCCCACTTCCTGGGCCATTATTAGAGTCTTTATTTTGAATTCAATCAGAAAAATAGGTTCTTTTCCAAACACGAGTTGTTACAAAGAGTTTCCAGTAGTATTCCTCCAAGTCATGAGATAGGCCTACAAGGCCTCTAGCAGTCTAGCAACCCAGTCTCACCGGTGTGTTGAGATTGTCTTGGTCAAAATCACTTCAATGACCTTATTGGTGCTTTCTACCCACTCCTTCACCTGTGGGTGATATGGGGAAGTGATCTTGTGAATAATATGATGGTTCCTGAGAGTGGCAGTAATCTTGTGTCCTACGAATTTCCCTCCCCCATCTGTGATCACTTCTCGCGGTAAAACATACCGCACAAATAGCCCAAAAAGGAAGTTAATCACAGCTTCCTTTGTGGCTCTTGGTAAGTATATTGTTTCCACCCATTTCATCACATAATCCGTGGCAACCAGTATGTAGGCCTTCTGATTGGATGGCGGATGAAATGGACCAACAAATTCCAATTCCCATCACTCAAAGGGTTCTATGACTAATTGGGGTTGTAGAGGAATTTCATCAGATTGCCTAGACCTGCCCATCATTTGGCAGCTATCATAAGCCTGGGCATATTTCTTAGTATCCTTAAAAATAGTGAGCCAATAATAGCCCATCTGTAATACCTTATGCCCTGTCCTATGATCTGCGAAGTGTCCCTTGCACGACTCGTCATGGCAAGCTTTCAGGATGTCATAAATCTCATCCTTGCGAATGTATCTACATATACACATGTCGGCCCCTGTGTGAAAAATATATTTGCCTATTCAAGAGAATCGGGTATTGCGATGAAAAATTTGTTTCCTCTCTCTCATCGTCAAATTCCTAGGTAGCTTCACTACTGCCAGATAATTTGCCACATCTGCATACCATGGCATCTTGACTGCTATGACAAATAGATGTTCATTTGGAAATTGGTCGTCTACTGCTAGTGGATCATTCACCTTCGGGATTTGAGATAGAAAATCGACAACTGGGTTCTCCTTCCTTGGACGATCCTTAATAGTAATGTCGAACTCCTACAAAAGAAATAGCCACTGTGTCAATCGACCATTTGTGATAGGTTTATTAGTTAGATACCGAATGGCAGAGTGATTAGTATACATAAAGACTTGGTAGCTAGTTATATAATGTCTAAACTTGTTTATGGCATAAATAACATCTAAGAATTCTTTTTTTGTTATTGTATAATTAAGTTCTGTAGAAGTGAGATTTTTGCTAAATAAAGTTTCATGTCCTCCTCCTGGCCAAGGACAACACCTATAGCTACATATGATGCATCCATGGATATGTGGAAAGGCATCTCCACGTTTGGTCCACGTAATACTGGTGTTGTTGAGACTAGTTTCTTTAAAGCTATAAAACTTGTGTCACATTTGTCAGACCATTTGAAATCAAAATTTCTAGTTAAAGCATATAAAGGCACAACAATTTGTGAATTTTTTTTAATAAACCTATGATAATAGCATGCATATCCTAGGAAGCTACGTACCTCTGTCTGAGTGTAGGGGGTAGGCAGCAAAAGAATTACTTGAATTTTTGTTGGATCTACCTGTATCCCTACTGTAGAGATATAATGTCCCAAGATTATGCCCTCGGTCATCATCATGTGACACTTGACATTGCTTAAACATAACCTGGTAGCAATGCATCGCTCTAAGACTTTTCCTAATGTTTATAATGCTTGGTCAAAGTCATCCCCATATGGAGTAAATTCATCCATATATACCTCAAGTCCTTCATTTATCAAATCAGCAAAAACGCTAATTATAGCTCTCTGGAATGTAGCCGAGGCATTACACAAGCCAAATGGTAATACTCTGTATGCAAATGTACCCGAGTGACAGGTGAAGGTTGTTTTGTCTTGGTCTTTAGGGGCGATCTGAATCTGTTTGTAGTCGCTAAAACTGTCTAGGAAGGAAAAGAACTGCTTCCCTGCCAAAGTATCAAGGACTTGATCGATGAATGGGAGGGGGAAGTGATCTTTCTGTGTTGCCTTGTTCAATTCCCGATAGTCTACACAGATACGCCACTTCCCATTTTTCTTGGGGACGACCACCAATGGAGAGACCCATTTACTATTCGAAATAGGATAAGTGAAGTTCACATCTAGCAGCCTATGCAACTCTTCTTTCACAATGTCCTTGAGATGTGGATTCAATCTTCGTTGAGGCTGTCGGATGGGCCGAGCATCCTTCTCTCTATAGATGTGGTGTGTACATAGTTGTTGGTCTATGCCCTTCATGTCAGGATAATCCCAGGCAAAAGCCCCTTTATATTTCTGCAGGACCTGTATGAGCTTTTGTTGCTGATCGTTATCCATACTATCATTAATGTTTACAACTTTTCCTAGTTCGATCTCAACAGGCTTGCTATTATGAACAACGGTCGTCTGGATATGTTGGTCATCGGTATCCTTCAAAGGATCTCCCATGGCTTCATTATCAAGGATTGCTTTCAGCATTTGACACTTTACATTACTCACATCAGCTGGATGATTGATAAAATTGTTGATAATGTCATCTTCAATCTGATCATTGAATTCTAGTTCCTCTACTACTATGAGTGGTGAGTGGATGCTTTCCTCCAGGTATGCTGGTGGTTGTTTACATATTTTTACAATGGGCAGAATAGACTTGGTAGGAGGATATAACACAAGATTTTTGACAACATCCCCCTTTGCAATAGTCATGTTGCCTTCTCGACAGCCGATATAAGCATCAGCTGTCACCAACCAAGGTCGGCCCAGAATCATAGGATGCGAATCCAATCGACTCTTTGGGTTTATGAAAAGAAAAAATATTGGATATTCCCATGAATCAACAGAAACTCTAATATCCTATAAGGTTCCCTTTGGCCTTACCACCGAACAATCATCTAGTTCTAATAAAGTGGTGGTTGGTTACAAGGTTATAATACCAAGTGCTTGACAAGTTTTTGTTGTTAAAATATTAATGGTGGCACCTAGATCAACTAGTGTATTGGGAAAAGAGCGGCCTTATATCTGAACTGTCACTATGGGATTTCCAATATCTTCATACTTTATTAGAGTTTCCCCTCCCAAGAGTAAATCAGATAAGGTTCCTACAACGTGAATGGTGGGTGAAGTTTTTTATTTCCTCACAGGCTTCTTTACCCATAGCTCTTTGATTGTTTTAACATATATGGGAATATCTTGAATGGCCTGGAGGAGAGGAATTTTAATACAAAGATTTTTTAGTTCCCCTAAAAGATCAAAATCTGGATAAACAGTAGGCTTGGTAATCGTTAGCCTTTCAGGGAATGGGGGAGAAGTGATTGTAATTTTTTCAGGGTCTTCATGCTAATATGTCTCTTCCCCCTGGTTTAATTCAATATTAATTACAGGTGGTGGTATATGTATAGGTGGGGTTTCAATTTCAATTGATGGTTGATCCCTATTTTCCCCAAGGGTGATGATACGCCCTGACCTCAATTTGAGTTCATTACATTCTTTTTTATCAATCTCATAATCTGAGCTTCGATAATTTGTACCAACTGGACTGGTCTGTTATTAGGATTCGGATTCGGCTGAGATGACAATTGAGGGCACAAAAGAGGTTGAGGATTTTGTTGTAATGTATATGGAGCTGATAATGTAGGTTGAGGCTAAGGACCTGTCCCCATAGGTGCATTGGATATCCCCAGCAGTCGCTGCCAATTTGGAGACCAATTCGGATTTTGAGAGGTGGAGGCAAGCCAGGGGATTAACAAGGATTTCCCTTCCAAACAGGAGTAAAAGAAGAATTCTTCCAGCCATTACCTGGAAAGGATTGAGTTGGCCAGGATGCCATAGGGGAAGGCTAGGTTTTCTAATTTGGGTAAGGTGATTGGCCTTGCCATGCTGCCCCAAGGTTCTGTTTCTCATTAAACTATGAAGAAGGAAAGAAATGGGCTGTGTCTTGTGACATACATATAGGTTTAGCCTGCCACTGTCAACATTGGTTCATCAAATACATCGGCTTTATTTCTTCTGCTGCTTCCTTGAATATTGCTTTCAGCCATGGTAGTGATGGACATTGTTCAGTGGCATGATCTTTCATATTGTTAGTGCATATCGAACTATGTCTAATGGACACTCCCATTGGTTGTGCTTCTTTCGACAACATGGACAGAAGATGGCCAAGTTTTGTTCTGCTAAGGCTTGCTTTTGTTTAGCCTGTAGGTCGTCCAATTGCGTTGTGAGGGTTCCCAGGATGTCTCTTTTGAAATATTCTAGGATATTTTCGATCTTCATTCGTGTTATGCCTCCACTGTGTGGTTTTCTTCCCTTGCTCATGGGATCTCGGCTTCCTGCTCCTGTGCGTGTGATTCCTCATGAACAACTAATACACAGGTGGATGATTTCATCATAATCTTCTTGAGAAATACCTCCTTTCCCCATTAAATTTAGAGTTTCTAACCATTCCTCTTTCATCCCTTTAATTAAGATAGCTCTTAGGACTTCTTTAGTAAGGTGGTGTGTGGAGATCTCTGCAAATTATAGTTAAATTGTTCGACATACTCTTCTAGAGTTTCATCATCTTTTGCAGTCATCTTAAAGATTTCATCTTTTAGCTCTCTAGTCTTGCAAAAGTCCTGGTATATTGTGAGGAAGGAGGTTTTCATATCGTCCCAAGAATCAGTAGTTCATCCACCCAGACCCATGAGCCATCTTAAGGCTGATCCTTTCAGAGTAGAAGGGAACAATTTTAGGTTTTGGGGGTCAGTGGTGTAATCATATCCTCTGTAGAGGACATCAAAATCAAACAAGAAGGCATCGGGATCCTTTGTGATCATCCCATGAAAATTTGGGATGCTTTGTAGAGGAATAGCCTTCATGGGGGCATTGGCCACTTGATTAACTATGGGATATTCGAATGTTGATGTTTGACCTTGAGGTGGTTGGTTTTCCATTTGATCAAATATGCACCAATAACCTTAAGGGATTTTAGGGAGTGCTTTTTGAGTAAGCAGGGGATTAGAAACTCAAGCTGGCTTTGCAACACTGCCTAGATTTGGGATCATAGGAAACCCCTGTTCAGACAGTTGTGGTTCTGCCTTAGCAGTTCCACTTGTTTCTCCTTCTCCTTCTCTTAAGTTACATGATTTTCCCCCTTGGAGAGGATCAGAATGTAAACTTGTTGTAGCTTGAAGACTCTGTTCAGATCCTCCAATTTGGCTTTGAATCTCAGCATAATATGCAGATGGTGAGTTTGATGCTTGAGGGATTACAGTAGGACATTTTCTAGTTACTGCTCGAAATCCTACCAATGCTTGAGACTTTGCTTTTCTCACAATTTCGTCTATAAAGGTCGTTCTCCCAAGGTTCACCAATCCTTTGGGTTTTTTGGATTTAGGGGGGGGGGGGGGGGGGGGGGGTGGTTTCTTCTCTTTTTCTATCTTTCTATTACTATTCATTCATAAAAACCAATTCCTATTTAACCTCTAAGCTTTTGCTGAAAAGCGGGCTGGTAAGAAAGCACTTTACTTGCTAGGTACGCAGGTTCTTACCTTCCATTTTTAAAACCCAATTCTTTCACATCAGGATATGAAACACTCTCCTCGGCAATAGCGCCAAAATGTTGGTGCGTTAAGATGTCTTTTTATAGACAATCTTAATTCCTACATTAATTGTCAACCCAAGGTAAGTCTTTTTATATCAGGAGTGTTAGCACTATATGTGCAATGAATTCAGAGGTTATCTAATGATAAATTGTTGCAAGCACTAATAACTATTTCTTCAACTCACTCCAAACAATTCTGAAAGAAATAACTATGGAGGAAATAACTCTTGGAAGAACTCTTATCACACTCTAAAACTCTATTTAACTTATTCCAAAATCAAATCAAATTGAATGTAAGTGCAAAGAATCACGCTTAGCAATCTCCAAATAGAATTAAGACTGACTCACTCAATCAAGAAAGAGAACTATAATAAATGAACAACAATGATAATCTATAGCAAATTTAAATTGAACAACAAATCTTGATTGAACGACAGATCCTAATTGAACATCAAATCTCAATTGACCAAGAACTGATAATTGAACAACAAGCGAGCATATAATGATAAATGATATCTAAACAACAAATTATTTATATAATCAAATTATGGAAATCGACTAATGCTATCGCTAAGATCTATGATAACATAACTTGAAATGAACAACAATCTACTACTGAAACTAACATAACCAATCCAATCAAAGTGTTACTCAGATATATCACACAGCTAAGTCTAAATCTAAATGAAAAACAATATGAATTAGAATCATCAATATTCACAAATAAGCGAAATGATATTAACTTAACATTAACAATCAATAATGAGTAAAGAGAAAAGATTATAACACAAGAAATCAGTATAACTTCTCTTGATTGGGCCCAGAGTTGCCAGAAATCTCCGCTAAGAAATACTCAGAATATAAGTATAGATCAAACACAGTCTTTCTTCATTAAAATAAGAAACACGGTTACAACATCACTGAGATAACAATATTATATGTCTCAAAAGAATAATTACAAGTTATGAATTCTGCCTCTGTGCAATTTTTCCTTTTCCTTATATATTACATTTATAAAATAAATAGATAAAAGCGAATCCCTAGGACGAGTGTATCATAAGGATTTTTCTATACATAATTTGATTCTGTCATGAAATAGCATCATTCTGCCTGGTCTCTCACTTCCTTGCCGGCCTCATATGCTCTCTCTTTCCTTTTACGAACCAATGCTGCTTTGTCAATTAAACTACTATTGTTCAATCCACATCTTCTTCATTTAAAGATAACAAAAAGTCAGTTTCTTGTGCTTGATTTATCTAATTTGTTACCAATTGCTTTTACCCAACTTTAGCTCTTATTTCCTTTACTTTCATCCATAAACAAAGATAAGCATGTGATGATAAACGCTGAATAAAGTTATTTACGAAGAGAAAACATACCTTTTCCCTGACCCAACAATAGTTAAGGCATTGTATATATTAAATATTTGTGGTTAATTATTTGATGACACATGAAGAGTTAAAATATTAATTACGGATATGAATTTTACTCTAATTTTTGCATGTGCAAGAAAGTGTTTCCAGGCCAAGAGTTATAATGCGTAGAAGAATATTAGTGATTTTGACATGATAACTCGTTGAAATTGAATATATTAGATAGAGATATTTTGATTCTCTCACTTGATTTATTTGATGAAAAAGGTAATAATTTTTTTGGGTTTTGAAATTTTGAATAATCATGATGTTAGGGTTGCTGACAATAGTCTTTGCAGGAAAGAATCATGAATTTCGTAAAGAATGATGGGATGGTTTCTCAACTAGTACCTTTTGTAACAATTAGTAGATGGATTATAACTTACACTATTGTAGGCAACAAATTCATTATTTATCACTATTGTCAAATGTAGAGAAGAAAATTGTCAACTGTGGTTTACCATGGGTAACTTACTGTAGTAAAAAACTATGCCACGAAGACATTATGCTTGAAGAATAATGGGTAAAGTGTTTGAGAAACAAGACATCATGTTTAATGTAACGGTGTCTAGTTAATTATGCTTTAATTAAAGACTATGTTTTTTTGTATAATTTCAACAATGGAGAAGGGATGGAATTTCTTGTTTGTCATTGAGTGCAGGGTGAAGTCTCCCACAAAATGTATAATAAAATAAATGTTTGTTGGTTTTTCCCTTCAGGGTTTCTAGGGTATATTGGTGTCCATTTACGTTTTTTCCTATTCTAATATTTTTATGTTATTTCTACCTTGCATGATGTTAAGAATCACATAACCCAATATATTATTAACAATCCTGGTTA
Organism: Pinus taeda; assembly: GCA_000404065.3. Lineage (NCBI taxonomy): Eukaryota > Viridiplantae > Streptophyta > Pinopsida > Pinales > Pinaceae > Pinus > Pinus taeda. Next base: position 116,462 of record APFE031720206.1, read on the forward strand.
AATGAACAATGTTAATGATGCAAAGTTGTAGAAAAAAGCATTATGTTAAAAAATTGCATTAGTTGTTATTACTTCATGAGATTTTCCATTCCATTTCTAATGTTACTTCACTTAATGATCATGATTATATACTTGATTATCGGTTAAGGAGTATTGGATAGATTCAGTTGGGACTATTATATGTTGGTAAAACTGGTAAAAAAAATTAATCCTATGTGTTTTGTATGAGGTATATTGAGGGACGTTACAAGTGATATGAGAGTCATGTTATAGCATTGGCACGTCTTGGGATTGGTAAGAATGAGAAGGAGTAGAGGTATGATTCTATTGGGTGACCTCAAGTATGATACTAATGAAATTTCATTGCAATGTATGCATTAGACTACATTTAATATTAAATGCATAATCATGCTAATGCCTATTTTGAAGAATAATAATGTTAATGAATGCTTGAATAATAATGATGTTGATGGCATTTGATTCCTTATGTCGATAAAAGATAGTTAGAAATTCTCTTGCATTAATTATAACTAAATATGGACAATTTTGAATACTCACACAATAAATAGTGACAGTGTGGATTAACTACCCACCCTTTTATGCATACATTTATGATAAAGTTTGATGGTGAATTAAAATAAAAATGCTTGGAATTAAAATGCATTTCTTATAGTTTTGAGAGAAGAATGAATGTATGCATCACTTTGTCAATAATGAAAACAATGTGATAATGAAGGAATGTAGTAACACAAGGGTTGTCCTTAATATGATTGATAGCATGCTAGAATGTGTTTCCTCTTGAATGTTGAGAATACATAGTAAGTCAAGTGGAAGGCCTTGTGGAGCAAAGAAATGCTTGGTTTGACTGTAATGGCTAATAGTTGATTATATTTTGTTGTGGAACCCCCTTGAATGTCAATTGAATTTACAATATTTTGATGGCATGGTTTATATAGTATGTTGCAATAAATCTATTGGAATATGCATCATTTGGTTTTTTTTATTGAAGATTATTGTTAAGTTGTAAACAATTTTATGGTAGTAGTTCATACTCATATTATTGGCTTATTGGTGTCAATATGTTAATCGATTATGGGCATGTTTTTGGCTTCTAAATTTCTACTAGCACTTGGTATCGGCAATCAATTACTAATGGTAAATTAGTATTCTTGTTTGATTAAAGCTTTGTATAGAATTTTATGCATATTAATATAGAATTAAAGAAACTATGATGTCTACATATGTGGATATTTGTTTAACTATGCATAAGCATGACTATAAATTCTTCAATGTTATAAAGAACTTGGATCACAAAAACAATAGTGTATTATAAAAGTGACTAATTTGATAGAAATGCATTGCTATAATAAGAATAGAAACAAAAATGGTTATGGCATTTTATATGAACATGCATAAATGGTAACTGATATGGTAAGGGAAACAAAAATTATTTGAGAGTGTAATAATGTACTGTCCAATAATGAGAATGTAAGAGATGAAGTAGATTATGTATGTCCTACATATTTAATGATAAAAACTAGTAACAACTAGGTGTAACGAAGAGCTGAGTTGTTATGTTCAGAATATATGTTCTATTGGAGTTGTGTTTAGTGTATGCATGTAGGAGGCTGCTTGTGATTGCAATTTCATACATATGTTGTTGATTTTGTTGTGATTACATAAGTTGTTGTAGAGAGTTGTATTTATGTCCTTATTGTGTTTGCCAGTCCAGTGTGAAAATTGATGAAAAGAGGCTCATTGATTTGTTCTATGAAAAGTATATGGGCCATATTTTGAAAATAGATGAAATGAGGCCCATGATATGTGATTTAAGGTTGGGGCCTTTAGTGTGGTGAGTGGTGGCTTGCCAAACAAGTGTTATTTTGTGTATTTAGGGTGTAGTGATATCTTTTAGGCAATGGCCTAAGAACGTGGGAGTGGTGTCTTCCATTTGGTGGTGGTTGGATAGTCCAGTGGCACTTGGGCAAGAATTATTGGGAGTAGTGGCTTCCAATAGGCATTGGCTTGCAAAGTCGAGGGAATGGTGGCTTCTTGTAGGTTGTGGCTAGGAGGGAGTGGTGGCTCTTATGATATGCAAGTTGTGGCTTGCGCATTGGTGGTGGCTAGTGATCATATGTAAAACACAATTTATATAATAGAAGAGTAGAGAAGAACAATCAAACAATGTTCTTCTCCCTTGTGGTTTCCACCTTATATCTAGTGTCTCTTATATGTGTTGATGTGCATGTTATTTATGATTTCTCATATGGTTACATGTTTTTATGTTCTCATGTTATGTTCTTAGATCTGACGCTTATGAGTTATGGTTATGCATAGGTTTTTTTTATGTGTTCTACTGCTAATGAATGAATGAATCTTGGTTTGTGATAAAAAGGAAAAAAGTGGTAAGAATTATATCACAAGGAACAATATTGATTCACCCCCCAACCCCACCGCGTCACCCCCGTCTCTCAATATTGTTCAAGTTTTCTAACAAGTGGTATCAGTGTGGGGGCTCTTAGTTATAGCTTAATCACTGGAGAGTAGATTCAAACATATATGGTGATAATTTTGCAATTTTCTTTTTCTTCAAAATGGATCAACAAGGAGTTCCAATTCTTTAGAGAGGTAAATTTTCAATATGGAACATGAAACTAGATATGTACTTCTTGTCTCTTGATGAAAATATATTGTTGTTAGTAGAATATGGAATGAAACATGTTTTTAATTATATGGCTAAAGAGATTATTTTGCGTGGGATTTCAAGATCTGATAACCTTTATGCGAGACATTGTGAGACTACAAAGGAGATGTTGGACAAGTTACAAATTATGTATTGTGGAGAATACTTGTATATCTTAGAGAAGTTTGAAGTACCCTGCCACTCACATGTTTATGAGAAGTACGATACAAACGATTCTACACTTAAAGTAGTGGAAAATCAAGTCTCACAAAAACAAGATGAAAGCACCAATCACTCACAAGAAGAATATGAAAGCACTAATGATAGCAATGATGGATCAATCATTGATTTAGAGGGACAACAAGAAAATATCAACAACAAAAATGAAGTTTCAGCAAGGTTGAAGGAGCAAGCAATATATTGTGCAAAATATGAAGCATAAATAACCTCTTTGAGATTTGAGTTTGAAAAGGAAAATAATGAGGTATCTTGATATCAAAAGTTGGAGAGGAGTACCAGAATCTTGGATGAGATTCTCAACAGTTAAAGATACCCTCTCTTCAAGACCAGTTTGGGGTTTCAATAAGAAGCATTCACAATGAAAGGAAAAGAAGGAAAAATGGAAAACCATGTGGCTACAAGTAAAGCAGCCAAAGAAATTCATGAAAAGAAACAAAAACAAGGAAATCAAAATGAAAGAATATAAAAACACTCAACAGAATAAAATAAGTGGTCAAGATCATATACCCTTTGTGGTCCAAGGATCTGCAATACAAGGTACCAAAGTTTATTTTATTTTTATTGTTTTTCTTGCAGTGGTTTTGGACATTGACCAATGGAATCCAAGTACTTTGCAAGAAAACAGACTGGTGAAGCGGAATGCAAGACAAGGTAGAGTTTAGGCTAATGTTGGATGCTTCAAGTATGGTAATTGAGGCCACATGGAATTAGATTGCATATATAGTAGATCAAAACCTACATAAAGTCTAGCCCTGCCATTAAAGACAAATAAGGTGTGGAGGACAAAAGAGGTTCTTGTTAGATCTCAACTTACTAAAGTTTGGAAGAGAAAATATGAGCTGCAAAGATCCAACTCTAGTGGATCTCCAAAGGATAACAAAGGAGGAAAGCTTGTTCCTAATATTTCACTTGATGTTTAACAAGAAGAAAATCTACTCAGGGGGAGTAGATATTCTTTAGATTCCAAGTACATATTCTTTAGATTCTTTAGATTGAAGGTATTATGAGCTCAAAGGGGAGTTATGCATGGTATGGAGGTTTGCATGGATTATTTGTTATTCTCTTCATTGCTTTCATTCATTTACTTGTAGTAGGATTACATATGTTCTCTTGAGTGATAGGGTACATTTTCAACCATACATATGTACTTGTTTACCTTGACAATTTGGTTGAAAAGCATATGTACCATCCATGCATAGAGGAAGATCATTGATTCAACCATGTGTAGAGGAAGGAGTGACTTTTAAACATATGTTTCTACATGTTATTTTTAATATTATGGCTGAAATGGCCCATGTACATGCTTTCTATTTGGTACATTATCTCAACAACATTTGATGTTGGCATGCAATACGAGGAGACATGATTTTGGCCACGAAATCATTTTCATGAGCATGATGTAATAGCCATATGTTTCATATTGTATATCATCATTTTCAGCTATGCTTTAGGGGAAGAGAGTCATTATTATTGGCATACATTATTTTTAGCCATGTACTCTTGATATAACTCCCTGTAACATATTATTTTCATCATTTGGTTATTGGAAGATGAGTCCTATAGTCAAGTGAGAGAGTCATGGGTCATGTCAAGCATGTGATGAAGTGAATTTTGTTGAGTGATGAGAGCTGTTACAGTCATGTTTGGACTTGTAGATGTCATTTAATTCAGCCATATGTATGTTATTGTCATTATTGGCATGATTGCTAAGTAGTTTTATTCATGTATGCATATGAGAGTATGTGTTGGGATGCATTGTAGTGAGTCTATTGCTTCAGCCTTGCATGCACTCATGTGTACAATATCAACTTTGTAATCATTGTTTTTGTCATTATTGATGCATTGGTTGAGTGGTCTATCCATTGGAGAGAATTGAGAGCTTTGGTTGTGCATTGAGGAGAGAGAGCCTTGAGTTGGTTCAGCCATGAGTGGGATTATTGATGTCATTATAAAACCATGTATTATCATTCTTGTATCCATGTAATAGGCCTATGAAGCCCTGTACTTTTATTGCATATCATTGGGTCATAGTCCTTGGTCCATGTGGAGAATCATCTTGTATGTGACACGGAGGCATTTGCATCAACTTACATTGATGTACAATAGTTTGGAGAAGATGGTTACAACTCCATTACATGTTCATGGGGAGAATGTTCAAAAAGAGAGGATCCATGGATGCTAGAGACATATTTGGAAGTTGATTCTATTGTTTCACATGATTATGTTGCTTATCCAAGGATCAATTTGTATGAACCCTTAGTCATCATGGTGTTGACCATTTCAGGGGGAGTATTTTCATTATTATGTGTTGAAATTGATCTACAGTGTTGGCGTTGCCATTTTCCATTGATGTCAAAGGGGGAGAGAGTGTTTGGAGTATGAATAGAGTTTTGAGTTCATCCTCATAGTTGTGGAGATCGGGTTGAGGTTGAGTCTTGACATCAATGCCAAAGGAGGAGCATGTTGGCATTAATTTCTAGAGGGACTTAATATTGTCTATCTGATTATTGATGTCAACATGAATTTGGTATCCCTCATAATTTTTTATGAGTTATCATTGGTTTGATGCATAGATCCTGATTTGATGCAGATATATTGATTCATGCTGAGGTGGTTGGCCAAGTAGGTCTCCATGTATTTCACTTGATGCAAATGTGTTTGACATGCTAATCCTCTTTTCATGATTTTATTGATAATGTAGAAGACTTGGAGGAAGTTTAATAGGGTCTGGAGAAGGTGTACATTAGGGGAATTTTGAGGTCTAAAATAGGCCTCCTAAGAAAAATGTACAACCAAAATAAAATTTATAAGAACCAATAGGATTCAAGATGATGATTTCAACCATGGGGGATGATTCACCCTTTTTGGAGTAAAAAGGTAAAAATATTAAAAAATATTAAAATAATAAAACTAATTTTTCAACTCTTATTTTCAACTTATCTCCCTAAGGTTTTACTCAAATTTCGAGTGGGAGTAATCGTTGGATGAAAAATTCCTCATCTAAGGAGTGCTCATGTTGCATACTTTTAATGGACCCTGCTACACAAAAAATGAGAAATACATGAAAAAACGTGATTGCAATCACGTTTTTCATGTATTTTTCATTTTTCATGTAGCAGTGTTCATCAAAATTATAAAACATGAGTACCCCGTGGATGAGAAATCAAATTCTACATCCAACGAGTGTTGCCACTCGAAATTTGAGTAAATCCATAGGGAGATAAGTTAAAAATACGAGTTGAAAAATTAGTTTTTTATTTTTTCCCTCTAAAATTTGATGATGTAATCTAATCTTATTTTATATAATTTCCTTAGGAGGCCCATTTTAGACCTCAAAATTCCCCTAATGGCAGGACTTACAGGTCTTGGAGAACTTGTAGATGAGCTTTTGAGGAGCATAGAGCTTGAGACTAGGGTAACATAGGTATCCTTAAGACAACCTGCATTAGGAGATAGAGTAACACAAGTTCCTAGAGAAAAAATAGCATTACTAACTCTCTTTCTGAAAGGGAGATTTGCGTTAGTGCCTGTAAGTGAATTTTTCTTTCTTCTTCGCATTCCAGTGATTTCTAATGGCTGTAACTAGGGTAATTTTCATAGTATTATTTGAAAGTTTGAATTGACTTGATATCCACCTGTATAAGTGTTTAAAGTGTGAATTCATTGATTAATTAAGTAGTGGAGATAGTGGATCAAGTAGGTTAAATATATTAGCGGATCTATCATTGTGGGGTTAGATGGTGGAGCATAGAGTGAGTAGATGTCTGCGTAGAAGCCAAAGGTCGATATCTTACAACAAGTGAACTTATAGAGTATATGAGAGGAGAATGGAGAGATTAGAATGATGAATGGAGAGGCCAATAACGATGACAAAGTATGCAGAGGCTATAGCAAAGTTTTATAGATTGTTTAAAATGGAGTTGTTATAGCAGAGATCTTTCAGCATGAGAAGAGCATATAGATCATAATGTTATGATTGCAAGAACTAATGTTGTATTTTAAGGAGATCTAGTGGGTGTGCATGGCAGAGAAAGGGAGGATTGTGTAGCTATTTGATTGTATGACTAATATATTTGTGATTGCAAGGGAAAAGATTTATTTTGTAAGGTTGTATAATTGTTTTATATGGTTGTATTGTTTTGTAGTGAGAGGATTTGAATCAAATGTATGTGAGGAGTTATGATGTGGGTTTATGTATTGTTTGTAATTTGTAGTGAGGTTTTGATTTGTTGATATGGATATGTGTATGAGAACCATCACTTATTGATATGTTGATGATTGTTGTTGAGAACTGAGTTGTTATGTTCAAAATACATGTGTTACTGATGGAGTTATGTTTAGTGTATGCATGAACTAAGGCTTGTTATGGTTGTAATTTCATACATATGTTATTGATTGTGTTGTGATAAGATTGGTTGTTGCAGAGTTGTGTTGATGTGCTTATTGTATTTGTGAGTACACTGTGAAAATTAATGAAAAGAGGTTTACTGATTTGTTGTATGCAGAGTATACAGGCCATAGTTTGAAAATATACAAAATCAGGTCGATGAGATGTACTTGAAGGTTGGGGGCTTCAATATGGTGAGTGGTGGCTTTCCAATCAAGTGGTGTATGATATATTTAGGGTGTAGTGGCATCCTTTGAGTAGTGGCTTGAGAACTTGATAGTGGCGGCTAGATAGTCCAATAGTGGATGGGTGATACTTATTGGGAGTAGTGGTGACCTATAAAATAGAGGGAGCTTGATCCAAGTGGATATTGGTGGCCACCTGCCAAGTCCACTTGGACCCCCACCATTGTTTCTTTCAGCTTTTCAGTTTCCTTAATTGTAGCATAGTTTACTATTTTTAGCAGTTTTTTGGGTCCTAAACTTCCGGAGCCGTTTTGAGGCCCTAAACGACATTTTTTGGGAAAACTAGGAGCAACATGGGTTCATGGACCGATGTTTCTCTTCCCAAAGTTGTAGTTCTCGGATAGATCTTGCTAACGAGATATTGTACGTGTCAAACGAAGATCGTATGCCAAAGTTACGACCTCGGGAAGTTGATGTACCAATTTATCCAAACAGGGCCCACGGTTTGGCGTTTCATCTTCTAGGGTTAGGTTTTTGGATGTTTAGAGTTTTTCATTGTTTCTCAACAATAAATAGGCCTTTCAGCCTCATTGTAACACAGTTTAGAGGCATGTAGCCACCACATCTCTTCTCAGAGATAAGCTACCATCGCCCTAGCTGTTTATTTCCATTTTTTGTTTGTAAGCATATCTCAGTATTTTACATTAATGAAATGAAGTATTATTTCCATTGCATCTCTGTGTTTATGGTTAGTTCTATAATTTGTTGTCTTCCTGTTTAAATCTGGATCATCATCTAATCTTCTTCTTATGCAATTAATGATTTATGTTTGTGCTCAATAGTTATTGAAATCCTTTTGTAAAGTTCAAGGGGAGAGATTTGCAGATTTGTTTACTAAGGATTCAAAGCATTCGCGCAACATGCAAGATAAACACATGAAGACACCAGAAATAAGTGGAAACCTCGAAGGGAGAAAACCATGAACTTTATCCTGAAAGTGATGTGAAGGCAAGTTGCAACTCCTTTTTACATCAGATTTTTGTAGGTTCCAACCTACAAGAGGCTCATATCTCAAGGGAAGCTCCAACTTCCACAAGTTTTCTGCAGGCTACAACTCACAGGGGGCTTCTACCTCAACATGTTGCAACATGTTCTTTTTCAAGCGGCAACATAAAAAAGAACATAAATTTCTCTAATCACAATTGTTTGTTACCTCGTATCCAATTTAGCTGCTAAAATGCTTTTCTTTTCACTCTTCTTCTCTTCTGCTACTACTCATTCCTTCTCTGATGCAGACCACTTCCATTAAAAAAGAAGATCATGAGTTTCATTCCACATTGTATGTTTTATAAGAAATCCCTCTTGGTTGTTTGTATTCTTTGAGGAATATGAAATGAAGCATAATCCCTTGGACTTCCAAAAATCCTCACAAGTTTGTCTTTTCATTTCAATTCTGAAAATTATTTGTAATATAAAATAAAGCTAAACTAATAGCTCATTTAGTAATAATTATAAGAGACAAATCAGATTTGGATTATCTACATTTTCTGTTCAAACAAATATATGTATTTCAGCTTTTGTCACAATGTTTAGCCTTCGCATTGATTAGCATAGCCTTTGCACTTCATATCGCTTTCAACCTTTTATATTCAACATTCAACATTTATGTACACTTTCCATTCAACATAAATTCTCACCAATGTGCATGTGCTTAGTGGCATCAATAACATTTATCGACATTAATCAATTAGCTTAATCTTGACATCAATGCCAATATTTCCAACAATCTCCCCCGTTAGAATTGATGGCAACTCGTTCATCCTCCTCCTTTTGTCTTGAAAGATATTTCTTCTTACTAGCCATAACCTCTGTTTATTTCTCATTGCTGACCATAACCTCTACTTACCTTCCCCTTTGACATCAACGGAAAGGGGTTATAGATGTCTTGTAGCCTGTAAAAGCATCCTTAGTGTAACTGTCATCATTTCATTAATGATCTATAACCTGCAATGTCTTGTTCTGCATAAACAACATTGACACTATCACTGAATGAATGCCACTCCAAATGGCTTACTAGGGCTCCTCCAGATTGAAAATTTTACCAAAATGAATGCTGCTCCATATGATATATAAATGTTGCTTGAAAGACACCCAATACCAGTGTTGCAACACATTATTATGAGAACACTATGACATAATACTATTGAGAGAACAATTTATAATATGGTATGCACGAGAAATGTATTATATTGAGCACTTCTTGATATTAAAAAATTGTAGCATCTTTAATATGCACTCTTTTCATGATGCCTCTTTCCCTCTAGTCTAAATTGTATCCAACCTTTAATTATGATACAACTTTATTCTTTGACTGAAACTATACCATCACTAGGATTCACTACAACCTTAAAGATGATATGACTTTATTATCTGGATAAAACTTTCCAACATCTTATATCCACTCCATATTTCAAAAATAGCATGTTCATTAAGGTAGTTCTACTTATACCTTTGATTATTTCAACTACAACCTTAAGGAGGTTCACATCATCACTAAGGAAAATAGTCACTTCACTTAAAAATAACACATAAACATTAACTAGGGGAATCTCAAATGTTCGACATAATTATGAAGATTTCTAGCTGGTCTGATATAAAAATAAGAGGGAGAGATATCCAATTATTAATCTCAATATCCCATTATGAGTGCACCACACGGTTTTTGGTGTCAAAAGTGTGATAGGAACCCGAGGCAAATATTCTTCAGTGAATAGTGGTGGGGTTGTTTCCTTCCTTCCCCACGCGAGCCATGTCTTCTTCTTATTATTTCTGTCAATAGCGGTGATTGTAATAAGCCACCCAACTAAGCAAGGACCAGTTTCAAGTCAAGTTTTGTTCGGATCCACTATCAATAGCTTATGAAACCTGTAATTTAATGTCTCAGAGACATCTTTATTATTTTCTCGACTCCCTGAGAAATTTTGCTCCATTCAATAACATGGTGCAGACGCATAGCTGCAGTTTTCTCGTTTTTTTTTTTTGTAATATGGGAAATATATCATCTGGCGTAATACATTACCGAAGGAAGTTGGAAACGCTTGTTCTTACGAATTGTTGTGAGAGTGATTATGGCACCAACAAGCATAGGATGGAGGTGATTCTCCAGTTTCTTGCATCTGAAAATCTCCTGAGCGCATCTACTGTATTATTGAACACGCGTCGAAGATTTCGAGGCTTAGCATTGTTTCCACGTCTTCGATTGATTCCCTTGGCGAATAAAATCAGATCATTGCCATATCCATCACTTTGAACACTACTCTCTTAAACTAGATAATACCATTTGACGGGATGACGAGATATACGCTTCGTCGAGAGGGCCAATATGTTCTCATCAGAGCTGCTTAATGCAATTGTTCCATTCTCGCCCACTGATTTCAATCAGGAACCAACCCTATTGAGATCTCCCAGCGGGCATCTGATGGCCACTCTTCCACCCAAAATAACATATTCCCTTCACTGGTGCGCTAAATTGGTCCGAGAAAACACAATGAAGCGCTGACTTAGGAGGGAATATATCAATAGAACTTACATACCTGAGTGGCAATGGCATCTGAATTAGCAACACCACCCCATCCTCGGGAAGCATAACAACATCTTTTATATACATATTTTCCGTAATATTATTGACGTTTCTGAGACGGACTAGCCATCGAGAAGTATGGAGAATGAATAATGAATAATGTTTCCATAGATTAGGGCATAAAACACTAAATCGACTTGCCAAAGATTATTAAATATGTCAATAGTATATACGACTCCAATTATTTTGAATGGAATGTGAAAATTATTGGGCCTTTGGATACAATCTATGAAGGTGGATATTATAATGAGATCATGACTTTTCCACCTAACTACTCAAACAATCCACCAACAGTAAGGAAATCAAAGAAAATTTTATGAGTCTTAATAATTATCCTAGAAATTTGAACTGCATTCTTTGGAACGCTGGCAGGATATTATATTGCTTATAATAGTTGAACGCATTTGTAGTAGTCACACCATACTAACCAAGTGTCTACCTATATTAAAATGCCAATGCCAATGCATAATATCCATACCAACGCCAATTAGATAGAAACTTAATTCTTTTGCAACTGACTGATAAGTGACTAATGTTGCTGCAAAGTAATTATGTTGAGGGAATAAAATACAACTTTTCCAATAGAAACGCTGCCATTATATGAGCTTGCATATAATTATTCTTTTGCACACAATTATTTTGCTACACACAATTATTCCATTGTTGCACACATTATTTAACATTGGTCCAATCCACTAGCTATCAATACAATGTATGGTGTTGTTTTTATGTCCCTGACACCTCTTCTCCCATAAAATGCTTGACCTTCATAATTGCAATTGAGCAGGCTTTACTTTTCTTCTTACTATTAGTACCTTATCATGATATATAGAAATCATTTTGAGCGCTTGGTTTTCTTGGATGGATATCAATTTTCCTCTTTATGCATACCTTTTTAAATTTTTCTTGTTGTATCCCCTACCGCCTCCTCCCCCCAATTTTTTTTTAAAGATTTTAGTGTAGGAAAATGACCAATGCTTAGTGATTCCCTTTTCAGTGGCATGTACTAGAAGTCTCCTATTCAACATTTGATTGTTTTATGGATGAATGACTGTAAATTGCATCTCACTACCTCAACTCAGATGATGCTTTGCAAAACTTCCTCCATAGATTTACTTTGATCAAGTAGCATCAATATTATTTAACTCCTTACAACAATAATAATGAAGCTAGAGTGGTGCAATTGAATGAGGCATGGTGTTCCAATCACCCATCGTCTTTAATTGTAGAGACATTTTCATAAATTTTCCTTTTATTTTGCAATAAAATAAATTTGAATGCGGATTTCTTCATTGATTTCTTCAATATGTTTATTTGAAAGAATTTTCTCCTAGGGTATCTGATCTTGCAAAATATCATTTTTTTTTTCAAAACCCTGTGGTTGCTTTGAAATGAGATTGATGAGCAAGGATAATTTCCATTTTTTTCTTTTGAAATGGAGAATGATCTCACTGCAATTTCTCTGAACTTTCATATTTTGCTGATAAACTCATTTTTCTTCTTCAAACATTCACAGTAATGAGCACAATAACAATGCTCAAGGTTTTATGAAATCCTAGTGATGCAGTGAAATTGATACAATATTTGATTACTTGCTGAGATATAAGTCTTCACATGGAGATTGCCAATAATAAGGTTCTGATGTAGAACTCATGATACTTCATGATGGAATCATCTATAAACCAAACATAAACATATATAGAGTTTTCTCATCCATTTTGATGTCATTGTATTTGATTTTGCTTCCATGTTTATATCTGGATGGATGTTTAAAGGGGATTATCATAATGTACATTGATGCATTCAAAAAATGAAGAATTTTGAGAAAAAATGATTATGCAATTATACAACAAATTATGCTTAACTTTCAACATGATTTGAATAGATATGCAAATTTATTTACATGTTTATGCATCAAATGCTTATCTACAGTTTTAATTTTTTATGCATGAGTGGATTCTTGTTTACTTTTGAATACTTTAAATATTTTATTGTTGTTGGTTTCCGGTGCCACTATTCATAAGCTGTCTTATCACAATTTGGTCTAAGATGTGCATTATTGAGAATATTTACTGATGTATGCACCAATGCATAAACATGTAAATATATATTGTATGTATATATCCAATCCATAAACATGTAATAAGTTTATGCAAGTAGACACAATACTAGTACTTCTAAGACAATTACATATCTATTCGAATAATGTTGAAAATTAAGCATAACTTATTCTATAATTGCATCATCATTTTTTCTCAAAATTCTTCATTTTTTGAATGCATCAATGTACATTATGATAATCCCCATTAAACATCTGATGTATAACCTGAGAGCCATCCAAATATCAACATGGAAACAAAAGAAAAGACATTGACATCAATGTGGATGAGAAAAATCTATATAGGTTTATGTTTGGTTTATATATTCTTTCATCACCAAGCATCATGAGTTCTACATTAGAACCTTATTATTGGCAATCTCCATGTGAAGACTTCTATCTCAACAAGTAATCAAATATTGTACCAATTTCACTGCATCACTAGGATTTCTTTAAATCCTTCAGCACTCTTATTGTGCTCACTATTGTGAATGCTTGAAAAAGAAAAACGAATTTATCAGCAAAATATGAAAGGTTTGGGCACCAAATCTGCATATCTTTTCCTTACATTTTCACCTATCCTTTCATCCTTTTTGCACCAATGATATGCATTAATTGTGATAAACTTACAAGGTAAACCTCCCTTCTAACGTCTCTTGGAATATTTAAATGATGAAGTAAGTTCACCAGGTTTTGCCTATGCGAACTACTAAACTTTTCTATTTCTGCATGTTTCGGTGAAAGGGTATTACATTCACAACTAGCAACAGTAGTCTCAAGTTTACAACAGCTTTTCGGAAATGTTGCAACAACATAACCAACTCCCTACTACTCATAGGCTTTTTTTATATCCTTATTGTTCTCTCTCTCTCGCCAAATAGTTGTATAATTTTGGGCATTAGCTGCCAAATTTGGGGGAATATGTCTTTCCCATGTATTTGTATAAAAGGGGTTTCATTCCTGTGAAAAGGGGTTAGCAGTGCAGAGACAGACATTGTAATAGTTCTTCATATATTAATTGAATGCGAGCAAGTTGGTTGTTCTTCTCCTAGCTATGAGTTGACACAACCGTGATCAGAGCGCTCAACCCGCTTTCCTAATTAGGTGCCGCGTATTTTCTTTATGTGTGCTATTTCTTTTGTTGTGTGATATTTTCTTATTGTTGTTACAACTCTTTAATTAATTGTTGTGGATGCCTTTTTAAGTTCTGCAATTTATTTCTAATTATTGTTACAATGATGCTTTGATTCTCTAATTGTGAATCCTTGGTTTATGTAAGATTGTAATCTTTCCCCTTCATATACCTTGTGCATTACCTTGAAAAATGTATGCACCCAGATTGATAAATTAATGTGGAAAAAAAGTGGAATAGTTTATTCACACTTGGACATCAACATTTTGGCGCCATTGCCGAGGAAGGCTAACAAGATGCAAGACATGATCTGCATTGACCAAAGGATCAATCTCTCATCTTAGAGAGGGAAGTGCTACCCTGCTCTAAATCCTAAGCTTAGTATTTTGATTTTTGTTGCTTTTTATCATTTTTGGGCCTGCGTCCCTTTGTTTTGGTTGATTGTTCTGAATTTTCATGAGTTGTTGAAACCTAATCTCTCATCTTAGGGAGGGAATGGTCTTTTGACACCCTGCTCCAGGTCCTAAGCCTTAGATTTCCTTTCAGTCATTTTCTTTTCTTGTCTGATCTCTCGTCCTAGGGAGGGACTGGTCTTTTGACACGATGCTCTAGGTCTTAAGCCTTAGATTTCCTTTCAATCATTTTCTTTTCTTGTCTGTTAAAACCCAACCTCTTATCCTAGGGAGGGAATGGTATTTTGACACCCTTCTCCCGGACCTAATCATGGTGATTTAATTCAGATGTTTCTCTCTTACCAATTTACATGAACAAAGATTTGAATAAAAGGGGTAGAGGAAAAGCCCGGAAGAAAGGAGGACAGTATTTGGAAAGGAACACTTACATCCAACAAATCATCACAAGAGCTGAATCAAAGGCATATTCTCGTGCTGTTGTGATGGCAAGGACTCGAATGAAATCAGAGGAACAATATTTTGAACAACCAGTGCTATCTACAGTACCGCCTATTGATTTAACACAACAAACCCTTCGAGCAGCTGAAGAAGTATGCAACAATGTACTTGATGAAGGAGTACTATTGCTGGTAACAGAAGAAGAAGAAGTTGTAAGCAGAAGATCTAAGGAACCAACCCCTTCCAGTAGGGAAGAAGAAGTTACAAGGAAGGGGTCTGAGGACTTAAGCCATTGTGGCAGGGAGGAAGGATTTGTAAGGGTATTATATCACCACAGGATAGGGGGAGTGCTATTAAGGAAACTCAAACGTCTATGATAAGACCCACTCCATCATTCCCTGTAGAAACTGTTGAAACTCCTAGTGATTATTGGAGAATATTTATGGCACCCACAACCTCTACTATTGACTTCCCAATTGGGGATCTTGGGACTGGCACACCAATGAAGCCCATTCCTTTGGCAACTTTACCTAGCTTTCATGGGATGACTTCTAAAGACCCCGACATGTTCCTTTTTGAATTTGATATTGTGTGTCGAGGATATGACTACATAACCTATGAACAAAAACTGAAATTGTTCCCTACTACATTAAAAGGGAAAGCCCTATGATGGTTTATGGGTCTAGGAGGAAAGATTATCTCCACATGGGATGAGATGAAAACCTTTTTTCTAGAGAAGTATCAAGATTACTGCAAATCTCGGGATATTAAGGAAGAAATTTTTAAATTCATGCAGAAGGAAGAGGAGAATATGGAGGATTATGTGGAGCATTTTAAGTACACACTACAGAGGTCAGGTCATTATAACCTCGATAAGGACATTTTGAAAATTATCCTTCTCCGAGCTTTTCGAGAAGACTCTTTGGAACTGTTAAACATAGTAGGAAAGGAAGATATATCAAAAGAGGACTCCCATACCATATATGAGTTGTGCATCAGTGCTCGAGGGGAGTTGCAAGTAATAAACAAGGAATTCAGTCAACAAAAGTATCTGGTGGAGGTGTCATTAAAGCAGAAATTGGAAACCTGCTCAATAACTTAAGGACTGATATCTTGAGTACCCTATCTGCACAGATGGACACACTGCAAGTAAAATAGAAACATATTGAATTGGAAAAGACTATGGCTATACTTTTCCTAAAGTGTAGAAAGAAACATCCACCTAGAGAATGTTCATTGAACTCCGTGGAAGAATGTGTAATATACAAGCTGAGTCTTGCAACAAGTTCATGCCCCTCCTTGTCAGGATTGAAGGCAGTCTTTCAAGGGATAGGCGAAGAGGTGGACCAACTATACTTCATGGGATCCAAAAATCCATGGCAACTTCGGCCACCAACCATAAATCAAGGTATGTTTCAGGATCCATCTCAATATTTTAACAATTTTAATATAGGTCCTCAGTCCATGTCTTATTCATCTATGTGGCCTCAATATCATTTTCCACCCTGGAAATAGTGAGCTCCTCAAACTAGTTCGAATTCTTCATGGGCCTCGAATTGGCGTGGACCCTCTCCTCCTGGATGGTTTCCCCAATTGATACCACAATTATTGGAAATAATACTGAGAAGGGGGGTGAATCAGTATTAGCAGGTCAATAATATTTCATTTCAATACTCAGATTCATATACGCTACTTTAGTTAATGGAACTTGCGTGTATACACAACTTTAATTAAGGCAACCAACGTATATCCTGCAAACTTATGATTCAGTTAATTTCTCATATGTTTACCTTTAATCAGTGCATCAAAACCATATCAACAGTAACCAAGTGGAGTAAAACATAACAGAAAATCACACACACATGAACACAAGATATAAGATGGAAACTCAATGTGGGTGAAAACCACCTGCTACAATCGTCTCTATCTTCTTTTAATAAGAAACTTATTTTTATAATTTTTGTACTGGTGTAGTCTTATACTAGTACGTAGGCTTCTACCTACGGAAGGCTACAACCTTCTCTCATTCTCCAGCTTCTCCTATAAGGGAGCTACAACCCCCTAGCTCTTGTACTAGCTGATGTTTTTACTAGTACGTAGGCGCATGCCTACAGAAGGGTACAACCTTCTCTTTTCTTTCAGGGACCACGTTTCATAAATTTTCAAACTAGATCCATCAATAACATCAATCAACCATCAATTATATTTGTATCAACAATTCTCCTTTGCACCAACCAAAACTGAATCAATCAATCACTTCTCAGAATGTTATAACCAGAATACAATAACAGTAACCAGAACCCA
>APFE031720206.1:146331-161227 GCA_000404065.3 Pinus taeda
TTGCTCAGGCAACAAGGGTTGTGGTCAGGGCCAAGGGAACAACGCACTGCTCCATTAGCCTTTTCCCGCAACCTTAGCCGCATGGGTGATGATGCGGCAAGACAATTATATATATGTGTGTTATTTTTTAATTTAATTTTGTTAATGCTATTTAATTTTTTATTTTTTTTTTTAATTTTATTTTGAATGTTAATTTTTTTTTTTTTTTTTTCAAATTTTTTAATATTAATATTATAATATATAATTAATTTTTACTCATGTTTTAATATTTTAAAACTTTGTTTTATTAAAAATTAAATTAATATCTATATTATATTCTATTTTTTATTTTAAATGTTTTTTTTCTAATTTTTACTTAAAATTTTTAATGTGAAATCATTATTTTTTGGAAAAAAAGAAATTTCAACTATCAACATCTTTGGACATAAAATTCATAAAAAACATAAATTTTGTTATTTTTTCAACATTTTTTTATTCAATTTTTTTATAAAAGTCCTTTATTTAACACATTATCTTTACCAAAAAAACCCTGAAATGCGTATTTTTAAATAAAATCTATATGCAAAATCAAGAGCTGTAGGACGGGGAGGGGTCCCTATTAGGCCTCAAAGAATACGAGGAATCAAAGTATGCTTGGGGGTGGGAATCACAACCAACAAAAATGTTGAATGTTTGGCATTACGGTACGGGCTACACTTCACCAAGACTCGTGGCATAAGAAAATTGACAATGTATGGAGACTCACTGCTACTAATTCAACAAGTCAACACCCTCCCAATGATGGTTCTAGATTCAACCTCCCCAATCTTACATTGGATCGCCAGATTGATACAATCCTTTGAAAAAATTCAATTCTATCACATCCTTCGAGAATTGAATTCAAAAGCGGATGCAATGGAAATATTGGGAGCCAATATGGCCCAATGAGAGCTAATAGTAAATGATGGAGAAAAAATTAATTTTTCAATTTCTATGAATTCACAATGTTTGTGGGAGGATGGGTGTTTAATCCCATATGCGAGGCATGTTGAAAAATGTGCAACAAGAAATGCTAAATTTAGAAAGTGCTAAAATAGCTCTGTTAAAAATAGCACTTCTAAAAATAGTAGTTTGGCCAGTGAGGTCATTGGCCACCTTGGGTGAGAGGTGAAACTGCTAAAAATAGAATCTTCTAAAAATAGCATTTCTGGGTCCCTTTCTATTTTTAGCAGTCCCTAGTCTCTAGTCTAACTATAGGAAGTAAAAATGAATTTGGTCTTAACAGCAGTTTAAAATATTAATTAATTAATCTCCATGAGTTAATTAATTATGGAAAATTAAACTTGAAGTCTTTGTAAGATCATGCAATTATTTTCTCCCTTGATTTAGGAATTTATCCCTTCATTAAAGGAGATAAGGTTCAGTTCTATAGTGAGAGAATCAATTGACTTAGTTTAACGTAGTCAAGTCGAGTTAGATTATTTTAACAAGTTGTTAAAATAATGAAATATAGTTTGTTAATGTTTGCATGCATGTGACAACTATTATTTCAGATAACTGAGCATTCCCTCATGGATAACTGATGCATGTCAGTTCAGACAAAGACCCAGTTGAGATCAGATGAGGGAGAGTGTACTATCAGATGCTTGGATATTTCTAGTAAGTATTCCTTGCATGGAGAAGGATCTATTTCCAAGAGAAATACATATTATAGGAGATTGGAGGACTTGTGGCCTATATATTGAGGCCTCGGTAGTCTATGATCTTCATCATTAGAGTGCAGAGAGAGCAAGATAGCTTTTGAGCTGATTCTTTTTGTATGTTGTTGAGGATTTCCACTTGATTGATAATAAAGAGTGTGGGGTTTTATGTTGGTGCTTTCCCCAGTGATATATTCTGTGTTATGTGTGATTGATTCCTTCTTATCAGTTATATGTGTTCATGCTTGATGTTGCTCATGGTTGAATAACTTCCGCTAAGTTTATGGTAGATGTAGACCTAGTATTATGCTTTAGTACATTGCATATATCAGTTGGATCTGCAGGTGAAATTTCTACATGATATCAGTGAACTCGCTAATTTGTAGAGAAAATTCTACAATGCACACATTCAAAAAAGCATGATAGCCCATTTATGGCAAGGATCCAACTGATATCGCAAGTACTATAGCCAAATAATGATGGACCCAAAGGAACAAAGATAGGACATATCGTTGACATCCTCCTGCGTGACATGGTGGTCATGACTGAAGATCATGATGCAGCCAACCCTGGAACTAGTGGAAGTAACTCTCGCGAAGGGCATGGAAATGTTGGTTCTTAGTTTTCCTTTAATTGTTGTTGTTATGTAAATATATATGCATAGGCGATATCTTTTAGTGGTGCTACAAGCATCTGTACACTAAAATTTTGCTTAGGATGTCTAGGACTTTAGTTAAAAACTATCTACTTCTTTTTTTCTTTCGGGAGCGTAATTTTGGGTTGGAAGAACTACTAAATGTAAAGGGACTTGGCCATGTAACCAATTTTTGCACTCCCTTTTAATACCAAGCTATCTGTTTTGTTAGAAAAAAGTTATATCTCTATGCAAATTGTGTAATTTTTATCAAATGTTTAAAACTATTTCTTTTAATGACAATTATTTTATGTGTATTGAAGTATATAATATATATATATATATATATATATATATATATATATATATATATATATATATATATTTTAACTTTAACAAAAAAATTGGAAATTTCATTATAAAAAAATCATTGCAAAAAAAAATAAAAATTATAAAAAATTCAAGCCTAAAAACCCTTAAAAAGCAAACATCTCTGGATGAAAACCAAAAAGAGAAATAAGAAAACTTGAAAAATGATTAAATAACCAACATTTAAAAAAAAATGTGCATACTCAAGACATAAGAAAATTTAGAGTTTCAAAAATATGCCCTTAGAAAATAATTGATGATGCATCAATGCTTTTTAAAATATGCATTAAAATCACAAACAATTTTAAAAAATTATCCATACCTAATTCAAAAAAAAAATTAAAGTGTCAAAAATAAGCCTCAAAAAGAAGGGGTTGTTTTACGTCAACCCTTTTCAAAATTGACATGAAAATCACTAACATTTAAAAAAATGTGCATACTTAATATATAAGAAAATTTAAACTGTCAAAAATATGCTCCAAATAAAAAATGCATATTTTGAATCAATACTTTTCAAAATCAAATGATTTTTTGCAACCTCTAAAAAAGTGAGAATTTGGTACAATTCCCATTAAGTTGGTAACTTTGTTGTGCATGGAAATTGTTTGTGTAAGTGGAAAATTGAGAGGAGAAACACCTTTTTACTTTGTTAAAGTATTAAGAAACATTAATGCATGTGAAAATTGAAATGAAGCTTAAGTATATTTGACAAAATGTTTTATACGTAAATAACATGATTTTTTAAAGAGTATGGCTTTATGAAGTATGTTTGTGACTAATGTTGTTAGTTTGATTAATAAGGGATAACTTAATGGTAGCATAGTGATGTCACTAAGATTCTGGTAGCACAAAACATGAACATAAAAACCAATGAAAGGTAAAAGAGTTACATGTGACTTGCGAATGAGAATGTGAAGGTATAATGTTCACTATTATGAAAATATGACATGCAAGATGTGTGCATAGAAGATTTAATGGTGTATTTTCTAAAATTATCTTGATTATTATGTGGGAGACTTGAAAATAACACAACCCATATGACATAAGATATCATTCATAATTCCTATGAATTGTT
This sequence comes from Pinus taeda, assembly GCA_000404065.3. NCBI lineage: Eukaryota > Viridiplantae > Streptophyta > Pinopsida > Pinales > Pinaceae > Pinus > Pinus taeda. The sequence goes on from APFE031720206.1 coordinate 150,089, forward strand.
GGATTTTGGGGAATGCCCAAGTTGAAGGCCAAAACCGTGGGGATGCTTAGGTGGTAGGGCCTAAAAGCTTTCAAAGAATCATGAGATGGTAAGAATCATAAATAATAATTGGAAAATGCTTCAAGCATTTGATGATAGTGAAAATCAAATTATAACTTGATTTTTATAGTAATATTTTATGCAAATTGACAAACAACGTTAAGGAAAAGTGGTAAATCCATTTTAAAATCAATTTTATTATATTCTAAGATGACATGTACCTAAAAGACCAAAAGTGAAAAATAAATATTCTTTATGAGAATGTAAATATTTATTTTATTGATAAAATGGAAGCCATTTGTTTACTATTATTTTTTGGAATATTATAGGGTCACCACATGGGAGATTAGACTCCTAACTATCAAGAAACAATGAAAATGATTATGGTCAATGAAGGAGCAAGAAAAATCCTCCATTTTACTAAACGAATCACCCCGTTTGGCTAATCTAATGATGAAGTGCTAACATGACTAGAGATAAATGTCATGGGTGGAAGATGTATGAAAAGAATGGAGGGAGATAAAGGTGTCCTAATTTTAAAGGTTCCAGTGGGAGATATATACTAGACCTATTCCTAGAACTAGCAATACACTACTTAGATTCAGGGGGTGTAAAATTGTGAAAGGTTTTTGATTAGTTTCGTGATAGGAAAGGAGCATAGAACTCAGGCAGGAACTATTAGAACCACATTTCAAGGGTGGTCTCTATTATATTTACAAGAATTCTTTATACTAGATTTGTGGATGTCTTTAGAAAGGGCTAAGACGATATGAAATTTCAGCTGTTATGACTATGACCATTTCGGTGATTAGAGAGCTATGTGTTGTTTGAGTAATTATAGAGGTTATGTGATATAGGATTGATAGTTGAAAATATTATGATTAAAAAAATAATATGATTATGATTTAGAAATACTTACTGGATTCCATACGCCATGGGGTGCTTTCCAAGGACTCTGATAAACCACCCAAGATGCTTGTTGGACTGATCAACCACTTTTAGATTGCTTGCCACAACTAATAAACCACCTGTAAGTAAAATATTGTGTGCAGTGGCCATGGTTTCTAAGAGTATTAGGAAGTAACAATTATTTTTTATGAAGACTTTGTTGTTTCTTTTTTTTATGAAATAAAACAATGGCTAAAAAATTTAAAGTAGAAAATTGAATATTTTCATAGCTGTAAATATTTATGATTATTAATAAAACATTATTGTTTTTAGTTATTGGTATTCATTGAAAATAAAATCCTTTGTTTTAAAGGGAAAGGATCCCCTTTTGGTTGTTTTGAGATAAATTTCATGATTGAAAGATGATCTAAAAATAAGATTGTAGGAAATAAAAGAAATATAATTGAAAAGCCAAAGTCCAAGTTGGAGATAAATTCTGGGACAAAAAGTAATGATGACAAAATGAAGAACAGATAAACACGAGAGAGGAATGTAATATCGCTAGAGCCACACATTTACATTTGGCATTCATAAAAAATATTAATTAATTTAATACGTTCCAAATGGTTTCCATCAAGTAGTTACAAAACGATTTTATTATTAATGTCTATTTCACATCTGTTACAAGTTGAAATGAAGGATGGAGAAAAATGGGAGCCTAGGCATATGGCTTAAATTGGAAAACCATACCCAACTTCAAACCATACATGAATTCAACGATTTCATGTGACCTCACAAAAATCAAAACTTCCAGATTTTAAGTTTCTTGCTCTCAAAGGCACTGCACATAATTGACAAACGTAGTATATATGTTTTAATCATGGAAATCAATCCATGTGAGAGTATGTTAAGAGGGAGAAGGAACTATGAGGGAGAATCGAAAAGATTATTCTAGCTAGTTTGGGAGTGAGAAATTACTATGCTTCGTACTTTGAGCACTACAAATTTATTCTTTGCATGAATTGATACCAAGTATTGTGTGATGAAGCCTCTGGATTTATTTATCTTCCTCCTCATACGTATGGAGGAAGCATCAAGATGAGGAGGATAGTCATTGGGTATTAAGCGACGCTGGAAACTGGGTGAAAGTGAAACGCTCACCCAATTCATTCGTCGTCTTCATAGGAGATACCTTACCGAGTTCAGTTGCAGAGATGGACTGAATACAAAGGCTTAAGAAAACGAACAAACTATGTGTAAAAACATAATCATGTTATTTTCTTGAAAATATTTGCATGGTTCTTGTGCATAAAAGATAAGTTAAACAGGTTATTTTCTAGAAAACATTTGCATGGTTCTTGCACTTAAAAATATAGGTTAACTATGTTATTTTCTTGAAAAAGGTTGCATGTTCTTGTGCATAAAAATATATAGGTTAATCATGTTATTCTTTGAAAAATGTTGCATGATTCTTGTGCACAAAAAAATAAGTTAACCATGTTATTTTCTTGAAAAGGTTTGCATGGTTTTTGTGCATAAAAAATAGGTTAACCATGTTATTTTCTTGAAAAAGGTTGCATGATTCTTATGCATAAAATGATAAGTTAACCATGTTATTTTCTTGAAAAAGATTGCACAATTCTTGTGCATAGAAAGATAATTTAACTATGTTGAATTATTTGAAAATATTACATGGTTAATTTTGTTTAAAATATTTCTTCATTAAAGGTTAAATATTATAAGTTGTCTTTAAGATATCATGGTCCATTCATGACCTTGAAGAAAATTGGTGGCTACCCATAGATTATAATTACCAACACTATAAAAAGATGCATTTATTTTCCATGTTATCCTCTTAAAAGAGACTAAGACCATTTCTATATTTGGTTTTAGATTATCAACACTTGTGTAGGTTTAAGAGTTGGGTAGTTAGCACAAATCCATTTAGTTTCATGATAATCCATTATGAAAAATGCTATTAAGTAATGCAGTGAGTTGGAATGCTTTGTGGAAAATGAATGATTATGGTGGGTGTAAAGCCGCCTTGGAATTTATGGTATGCATTGATGCCTCTTGAAATTTTATAGTACATTTATTTTCATCCTTGGTATGAAGAATTACTATATGGCATGCTCACTTTGTGTTAGAAGTTGATAATATAAATGAGGGTCACATATGGAAATACATAGTATTGGGGTTAAACAATAGTGATGTTGTGATCATTTTTGCATTTTATAATCTTTATGCATTTATTAATGCACATGACATATAGATGAATGTGCATGCTTTTATGATAGTTATGAATTCATTACGCTGTAAGGTGTTCCTCTTTAAAATCAACTCCCTTCTTGCCTTACGGTCTTACTATAATTTGTCCGATTTGATATTAGACGATTAAAATGTTTATCACCACCATTAGATTAAAATTCTCATTATAACTGAAACTATACCTATCTTACATCTCCTGTAGGCTTTCTGAAACACTATTATACCATCCATCTTTGCTCTAGGATGGCACATGGGAGTGGTGAGGACTTGTGTCATGTAGGATCTTGGTTAAATCTGTTGGCCCTGTGCAGGGCTCCATGGAGCGTATTGGATCAGACGAAAAATATTGAACTTGTTGTTGTCTTCTGGATTTGGTTTATAGGGTTTTGTTGGAATTCCTTTTCTCTTGCAGGTGAACACACACAGCCTTGAAGGAATATTTTCATCATATGCCTGTGACCCTCTATCGGTGTATTTGGAGCCTTAAGTATGTCGAATAAGTTGAGGTCTGGTTTTGACCGATTTGGTAACTCTGGTAACTTCATTGTTTTACACATCCTCTTCTAGGTTTTTAACAGATTACTCTAGATTTTCCTCTATTAATCTGACCTGGAATGCTCAGGAATGGTTCTCATTTCGGCTCAGTTCAAATGTTGGAGTAGATCTAGTGCCCAAAGCCTCAACACTGGTGGGCAACTTAACCCTGCTTCGAGTCAAGCCTCTAGTGTTGTTCTTAATCTGAGCATGAGTATCGACTTGGGGTTTTGTACAGGTTTTTCTTTTATCCGGGGCATGAGTATAGACTTGGGGTTCTATACACAGGTTTTCTTTCGTCCGAGGTTTCATTTTGCACAAGTTACAAGTCATGTTCATAGTCCTCTTTGCCGGAAAATTGCTTTATATATTTTCCTGATGCATCCTCAATACCCTACTTACATTTCATTGTTAATGGTGTACAGGTACGCATGCACGAAGGTTATCTTAGTTATTTCAGGCTTCCTCCCACTACCCAACTAATACATATGCTCTTTTGATATGCCATGTGTGGTTATTTCTCTGTGGTCTCCGATTGAGAAGGAAATTCTCCAGATTCACCGTCTCCTGTTATTTGAGGAAAAACCTCAAGAGGGTTGAGACAAAAACCTTTGTTACTTGTGCATGGAATCAACCCTCCTGCATTTTTCTTAATCTGAACATGAGTACCAACTTGGGGTTTTGTACGTAGGATTTCTTTCGTCTGGGGTTTCATTTTGCACATAGGTTATTTGTTACAAGTGAGGTTCACAGTCTTCTCTGTTGGAGAGTCGCTTTAAATATTTTCCTGATGCGTCCTCAATACCCCACTTACATTTCTCTGTTAATGGTGCAACAATCCTTCTCTACCTCAGGAAATAAAATTTAAAGGGTAGGCCAAATTCGTCTTTTTGACAGGTCATGGGAAGAGATTAAGATTTATTGTTTATTAAGGTTTAGATGATGGGCTGGATGCATTGAATGTGAACATTAGGAAGCATACAAATGCTAATTCAATTTACACCTTGAAATTAGGAATGGCAAACTCCATGTTGTATACCTTGCAATTTGTATAAACTCATATAGATTCTGCAACTTTTTAGTTTAGCAGCCTCGAAGTACGAAGGTTCATCTCTGCACCATCAAGGTGAATTATCAAACCGGGTTTAGATGGGTCTGAGCGTGTGTATGGTTTCTCTAACTAGTGCATGTTGGAGAAAGGGGCTTAACAGAGTAAAAAAATTGAAGGGCTAAATTCATTGTGAGGGCCGAATAGTTTCCCTAAAGAGGACCAAATTTCCAGTGAGGTCGATTTCTTCCACAAGGGCCAAAATTCTCTCTCTAAATGGAGCCAAATTACCAATTGTTCAGGAGGGCCGAGTACACAAATTGTTTAGGGCTGAGATGCCAATTTTCTGAAAAGGCCAAGTACCTTTTTATGGGCCAAAATTTTCTCAATATCCTTGGGCCGAGTTATGAAGTGGGAGCCAGAATTCTTCAACGAGCCAAGTTTCTTTGCAATACGCGGAGTTGCCATTTCTAGGGGTGTTGGGTGAAGGCCAAAATTCTCCATTTTTGTAGAGGCTTGAGTTCTTGTTCTAGAGGACTGAGTTTAATTTCTAGATTTGCTAAGAAAAGTTGAATGGCTTATTTGTGGAGTTGAACCATTTCAGTTGGTGGGAAAAGTTCCTAGGGGACAAGCTACTCAGTTCATGGAGGCCGTGTTCACTTCCAAGAGGACCAAATTTGGTGGAGCATCTTCAGGAATTTAATTCCCAAATTTCCTCATTTTGTAAGAGACATTTTCCATCTATTTGGATGAAAATACTATTGTGTTGTATCAATGTACTCATTTTAACTCAAAACTCTAACTGTATCAAGGTATTCATTTTAACTCATTGATGATGTGAATATACACAATAGAATCCTTTCTTTCTGTACTTATTGTCTCTAGTGGTTGGGGATGTTATAAAATTATATATTATAGATCAACGGAACACATAAAATATATTGCAGAAATACAAACATAGAAAACACATAAAACAAGAGAGACACAGATATACATGGTTCACCCAATTTGGGCTATGTCAACAGAGAAAACAACCATTCCTTCCTTTTATATTATCAAGCAAACTAAAGAGAGACAACCTACAATAGATTCACTGTAATTCCCCCTTCTCTCTTGCTGAATCTCCTCTCTCTTCTCACTCAGAATACAGATCTACATAGAGGCAATATAATTCCCTCATATATAGCGAGGGGTTGCCTTCTAGGGGAAAAAACCCTAAATTAAATATAACTTCTACTGTCAGATCTCTATTTAATGAACGACCCATATTGACTATGAAATTACAACATTTTACAAGGTAATTTTACATCTATTTTTAGCTTCGGGGGCGCTGCCCCCAATCCCCTCGCTAAGGGGGGGGGGGAGCTCCCAAAGATCACAGCCAGCCCCCCTAGACCCGCCCTGCAACATATATTTTATGGGTGGCTTTTCCGCCCCCACCTGGACCTCCCCTACAACATATATTTTATGGGCAGCAACGTTACGAACTAGGGTCCAATGTGGCGATACCTCTAAGTAAAGAAGATAATCAGGCTCCACACCCAACAAGGGACTTCTTTCTTTTCTCATGCAATCTTCAATTGGAGCGACTGGGTAAGTGAAACTTGGTCGAGCTTTCCTGTAGGGATCACTTCAACATTACTCCATTTTTATATTTTCTGGTACTTTTTGGATTACGGTCATAGGACTCGTCGAAAATTTGGGTTTTCCATTAAGATGGTTGGAAGGCATGGTTGGAGGCAAGGGATCTACGATCTTCTCTTCCCGATAGCATTTTTGCAAATTTGCCTAAAAATAAACGAAGATAATTAGTTCTCATGTCAAAATGCCTCAGCTAATTAGTTTATATGACGTGATATCATGGCATGCCATTAAAGAGATTATGTGTATTGCGATTACCTTCTCTGCATTGAGAAATCTCAAGAGCTTAGTAATATGGGGCTCGCCCTGCAACGGAACTAGCTCTTCCAACACACAAAACATGGTAGCTAAAGCAACTATGGAGGACCGAAATTCCACAGATTCTGCTTTTGGAAAATCAATCAAGATCGCATTGCATTTAATCCCTAAAATTAATGCATAAAATTAAAATGGACCAATCTATACAGGTAAAAAAAATCCATAATTACAAAACAAACTTATGAGTAGAAGTTCTGTTACACGGGGCATGCTTTTCATGGCAATAAAGCAGCCTTGGGAAACATGCACTCCAGACTTGAGCATTGACTTGAAGAAGCATCACGTTCCAATGACATTTCTTGACAAGTTTTCTTTCTGGACTGTGAAGTCACTTATATTTCCAACGGATGTGTTCTTTCACTTAGATTTCCAAGGGATGTATTCTTTCAGGTGAGAATCTAAATTTATTTGATTCCCTAGTTAAAAAATTTCCTTTGATTTCAACTCACTGCACATTGAGTGACTTCCTGGAGGTTGAACAAAGTTTGTAAAGCATCAGTGTAAGCAAGGTTCATGTGTCTCTATCTAAAATTATTTTACATTAGTGTTTGTTTGTGGTTGCCAATTTGACTGGTAATATGTTTCAAAAAGTTTATGTTAGTTTCATTTAAGGTTCAGGGCTCAAGCTAACCCTTATCCAATCTTTCTGTTTCTTTCATGAGAGAATATCTTTGCATTCTGTTTCTGTTTCATTTAGACTCTAATTGCCTCAACAATATGATTTTAGTGAAGCATTTTTATTCGGCCTTTTCACTCTATTTCAGTTTAACTTCATTAATTGACTATTTTTTTTTGTTATGAGCTAAACATTTGCTGTGTCATGTTTATGATGTTGCAGGACATTCATCACCAAGGAAAAGAATTGAGGGAAGTTGCAGCTCCAATTGTTTACCATTCCAGTTTGTCCACTATATGTTTGTAAAAATGTCTGAATGTGTTTCACTGAAGCAATTCTTGAGTTTGTGACAAAATTAGCATGCAAACTGTTTGTTAAAAGTCTGCTATAGGAATTGATTGAATTTTGAAGAAAATTTGTACAATTTTTAGTGATGGTTCATTACATGTGTATCACATGTTTTTCATGGCAGTAAAGTAGCCCTCGAAAACATACACTCTAGACTTGAGCATTGACTTGAAGAAGCATCATGTTCCAATGACATTTCTTGACAAGTTTGCTTTCTGCACTGTGAAGTCACTTAGATTTCCAATGGATGTGTTCTTTCAGGTGAGAATCTAAATTTATTTTATTCCCTAGTTAAAAAATTTCCATTAATTTGAACTCACTGCACATTGAGTGACTTCCTGGAGGTTGAACAAATTTTGTAAGTTTGTGACAGAATTAGCATGCAAACTATTTGTTAAAAGTCTGCTACAGGAATTGATTGAATTTTGAAGAAAAATTGTGCAATTTTTAGTGATGGTTCATTACTTGTGTATCACATGTTTTTCATGGCAGTAAAGTAGCCCTGGGAAACATACACTCTAGACTTGAGCATTGACTTGAAGAAGCATCACGTTCCAATGAAATTTCTTAACAAGTTTGTTTTATGGACTGTGAAGTCACTTAGATTTCCAACAAATGTGTTCTTTCACTTAGATTTCCAAGGGATGCGTTCTTTTAGGTGAGAATCTAAATTTATTTGATTCCCTAGGTAAAAGATTTCCTTTAATTTCAACTCACTGCACATTGAATGACTTCCTGAAGCTTGAACAAATTTTGTAAAGAATCAGTGTAAGAAGGGTTTAGGTATCTTTCTCTAAAATTCTTTTACGTTAGTGTTTGTTTGTGGTTACCAATTTGGCTGGCAATATGTTTTGAAAAGTTTCTGTTAGTTTCATTTAAGGTTTAGGCCTCAAGCTAACCCTTATCGAATCTTTATGTTTCTTTCATGAGGGCATATCTTGGCATTCTATTTATGTTTCATTTAGACTCTAATTGCCTCAACAATGTGATTTCAATGAAGCATTTTTATTTGTTGTTTTCACTCTGTTCCAGTTTAACTTCATTCATTGCCTATATTTTTGTAGAAAATCTGTGATAGGTTAACCCGATAATGCAATATAAATCGAAGCATAATACTATAAACTACTTCTACTATCAATTTGCGGAAGCTTAAATATCGAGCTGAATAATATAACCAAAAGAAGAAGAATCAATGGCACAATACACAAGAAAATACTTTGGGGAAAACCTTAGCTAAAAACCCCACACTATTGTATTATCATACATGGTGGAAATACATAGGAATTATACAAAGCCTTAGCTCTCACAGCAAGCCATTTCTCAGTACAATCCTCACAGATGCTCACAGGAAATCTTGGCTTCTCTCTAGCCTTCCTCTCTACCCTCCAAGCCCCTATTTCCTTGTGTTGTTCCTCGTGGATGATTAGCCTATTACCAAGTGGAAAAACTAGCCTTAAAAACTATTCAATCCTCAAGGATGAATCCTTCACTGCATGCATGAGTTTTCTCCATGAAAAAATACATGCAACTGATAGTACACTGTCCTTGAACATTAATCTCGACTGGGTCTTTCTCATAATAGACATGCATGAGTTTTTGATGAGGGAATCTTCAGTTAACTGGAGTAGCACAAGTTGAGTGCATTAATGCATCAACTCACTATTAGTTCCTCAAACAGTTTGGAACTAATTTAACTGGACTTAAGTCAGTAAACTGAGTTAACTAATTACAACTCAAATATAACTCAATCTTATATCCTTAATTTAAGGGATAACTCTTACATGAATTCAGAAAGACTTCTAACTTGAATTTCTCCAATTAATTAATTTAAAATAAATTATTTAATTATTTCCAAGTAGTTGTTAAGACTAAATTCAATTTTAATTCACAATTTAATTCAAGGACAAATTAAATTGGAATATTCTTTTTTCCATATTTCAACACTCCCTCTCAACAATAAAGGGATTATCTGTCACCCCAATCATGTCTCTATGGAACTCGAATTTACACTTTGATAATGCCTTTGTCAAAATGTCAACATCTTGCTCCTTTGTTGAAATATACTGCAGCAACATGATTCTCTCAACCTGTGAAAAGCCACGGACAACAACTCTTGCCTTATTCTTCTCCACACTACCATCAGCAACTTGCTTTACTTTGTAAAGCCAACGAAAACTCACAACTAACTTGTTCTCTGATCTCGGAACCATGTCCCAAACACTGTTAAGAACTATGGAGTCATACTCCACCATAGCATCAACCCAAATCGACTGCTGCACTGCTTCCTCAAAGGAAGATGGCACAGTCTCAACACATTCCCCAACAAGGGCCATGTATCCAATGTAACTCTCAGGTGACCTCCTCTGTCTGCGCTGAGAAGATGGTGCTCCCACATTCTCTCTCACATCCTCCAACAATATGTCAGCTTCTCTTGTGCACTTCCATCCATCTCTGGAAGACTCTGCTTGAGTGGATGTCTCCACTCCTATAACCTCTACATGCAGCTACTCTGTATCAGTCTGAGGCTCCTCCTCCTTAGGAACCAACAGTTCCTCTAGAGTCTGTAGTTGTAGCTCCCTCTCAAGGGAAACTCGCATGGCCTTTTGCTCATTAAACTTGAGATCTCTGCGAACCAATGTCCTCCGACTGGTAGGAAAGTGCACCCGATAGTTGTGAGGTGTATTAGTGTACCCCACAAATATCCCCAACTCTTCTGTCATCTCAAGCTTCTTTCGTGCATCCTTTGTCACATGGAAATATACCGATGAGCCAAAGATCCTGAAGTGACCCACATCTGGTCTCCTACAGGAGAAATCTTCCTCTGGTGTCTTCATCCCAAGTATGCGATGCGGGCTTCTATTCTGCAAATAGACCGTTGTGTTGCATGCCTCAGGCCACAAGTGAAGTGGTAGGTCTTGGTCATGCAGCATTGCCCGTGCTGCCCCTACAATAGTTCTGTTCTTCCTCTCGGCCACCCCATTCTGTTGTGGGTCATGAAGTGTTGTGAACTCTTGTTTAATTCCTTCTGCTACACAGAAGTCCTTAAACTCTTAAGAGACATATTCTCCACCGTTGTCACTTCTTGTTGATGCCTCAAAAATCGCTGCAACAACATTGGGGAAAACCACCCGGTCCAGACCTTAATGCAGCTCCTTTTCCGTTTGGTGTGGTGGCTCCGACTGAAAATAATGGGACCAGTTTCCCAATGATGAATAAAAAGGGGATGGATAAATGAGTGGTTCTCTAATATAATGGTAATGGATGCATGTTTTAATATAAAAAGTAAAATATGAATAACTATCTTATCCCGGGAAATTTTTGCTTTTAGTGTAACGTTTGATAATCTTTATCCACAAACAGGCATATAGATGACTCTATTGGTAAACAAAGACATTTATTCATATGATAATTACTTTGTTCAAGTAGTTGAACAAAGTAA
>APFE031720208.1:0-17926 GCA_000404065.3 Pinus taeda
TGATCTATCTTTTCTATCTTTTCTTGAGATGGTTTCATAACATATTTAGTCTTCCATAATCATTGATTTAGAGCCTAGGGCTCTTTATTTAATGCTAATAGATAGTAACCAAGATTATTGAGCGAATCTAGGTAAGTATATGCATGTTGGAAAACTACTACAGGGTTTCATGTACTACTACTACAGGAAACATCAAATTTTCTATAGGGAGTTATAATTCACTAAATTACCAACCAAATCAAATCCAAATTGGATGGATTTTTTTTTTTTTTATTGACTATTATGTCCTAAGTCTCCATTGCAAGTGGAATTACTCAAAAATACCTTTGTTAACCCTTGCTAAAAAATGGTTTAAAATTGGTAGTCGAAAATGTAGAAATTTTAGAACTAGTGAGCTAGTAAATCTATTAAATTCCAAACCTAATCAAGTGAAAATGAAATGGGGTAATTTTTTTTATTAACTGGAATTATTTTTTGATCTAATTCAAGTGAAATCAACTTGATTGAATCTCGCTTGCATGCTCTAAAAATATCACAAATTTGCTATTATTTGCCACAAAAGACTCTGAGAAATCTAGATTTGGTAATAAACAAACTAATCCAAGTAGATAAGTGATTATTATGACCTTCCAAAGCTTTTCCAAGGACGAAATGATGTTTTTGATCTTGCAAAACAACTTCAACCATTTAACCCAACTCTACAACAAGAAATCATTAATACTAAATACAAAAATAGAAAAAATATAAAAACAAGAGATACATGTGAATAAGAAGTGAAAAGAAGAAAAGCAAATGATGCAAAAGGGCTATGATGCTCCTGGGATGTCCAAGCCCAAGGAAAATCAGAGTCCTATGGAGGAGACAAATATTTAGAATCTAAACATGTCACCAATCTTCATTATTTCCATCAATACAATTACATCCCCGTAAGAAATGACAATAAAGATGAAAAAATATGAGTTCTCTCAAGAAGACTAATTAAAATCCACACCTAGAGGAAAATTCGACTTGGTACTTAAAAAAAATATTAATAATTATTCCCCATGAAAGGAGGCAGCTTTCCCCACCAAAATCCATTGATTAGTGGATCTGGTTCTCAATACTAGGAATCTGCATTAAATGGCAGAGAACACATTCCTATATTTTCTCAATCATTAGAGCTCACAATCTGTGTCATAATTACAAAATATATTGTTGATTTATGATTTAATATTGATCCTCCTGTAATAGGGATCAAGCCCCAAAATTATCTCCTCCTCCAAATCTTCATAATCTGCCCAATATTCTCACAATATTCCACAAAAATAAATAATATTAGGCACAAAAATGAAATTATCCATAAACCTTCCTAATGAACATATTAAAGTTAAAACTACATTATCTACTGCAAAAAGAGAGGTTTAATGTGCTTAAGGATGGTCAGATATGCCTTAATTTATGTCTAATTTAGAGGCAAGGGCCTTAATTTATGTCTAGTTTAGAGGCCCATCATACCCCTACTACTATTGTTGTTCATCCCCTGAGAAACTTAGTGGCCTCATTGTGCCTCATTCGTGGCCCTGGTGGTCTCTCTCTTGTGCATTCCTCAGTCCTTTCTCTTAAGAATCTTCGTTGTAAGTTTTGCAAACACAAGCCCAAAAATGTAGTTGCTCTTTTGATGATTGTTTAACAACCTTTCAAGCAAAAAAACATAACTTTCCTCTTCGCAAGTGAACTCTATTGGCTTGTAGTCTTGTAGATCCATTTAATTCATATCCTCTCCCTTGAAATCTTCATTCCATTTTCACTCATTTTTCCAAAATTGTTTGTGCATAGAAAAAATCAAAGTGTTTCTTGAGAGCATTAACATGCCTTCCTCCCCTTATTCAAGATGGGTTCTTGAATATTTTTCTATTTGGCAAGGTCTTCCACACCCTTTTCCAACCTTCTGCTAATTTTTCCCACCATTAGGACACGTATGAATAAGACAAAATCTTTTAATTATAATAAACTTATGATTGTTATTCATTAAATATTGTATTTATGACCTATAATATTCACATTAAAATGTCCTTTTTTTTTGTTACTAGTATAGTTTAAAGTACACAACCATCTCACATTGGAAATTAGAAAGCGTATGCCGGTATATATATCTATATATCTATATCTAATATATATATATAATATAATATATATATATAATATACTATGGGAATACAAATCTCTCTCTCTCTCTCTCTTTTCTATACTATATAATATATATATAAGATATTATTAATATTTTTTAAATTGTATGATATCAACCTATCTTTTTTTCTTTCTTTATATAATATATTATATATATATATCTATATCTATATCTAATATATATTATATATATATAAATATATATATATTATATAATATTTAAAAAAAGTAAAAATATAAGAACTTTTAATTTTTATCCATATAAAATTGATATAAAATTATGTTAAGACATTGAAGTATTTTATTTATGGCTTAGATTAAATTATATATCCTTTAACGAATATATTTTTGTTTTAAATACTAGATGTCAACTCCTTCATATTAATTTTGAAATTTAAGATCCATCTTAACCAGGGATCTATCAAGAACCGAGAGGTATCAAATCTCTCCAAGTTGAAACGTAGGATCAAATCTCTCGAAGTGGAAACCTGTTTTTTGAGGAATAATTTTGAGTAAAGGTTCGTACCTTGAGAGATGAGAGGGAGTATCAAATCTCTCCAAGTGGAAACCTAGGATAAAATCTCTCGAAATGGAAACTTATTTTTTAGGAATAATTTTGAGTAAAGGTTTGTACCTTGAGAGATTTGATCCCTTTGAGTGCTTGATCGATCCACATTTAAGATGGATCTAGGTTGGTTTAATTTTAAATCTAATGATTGAACATAAACATCTCCCTATACTAAATTGTAAAACACCTCTTACCACAACCAATTTTAAACAAAAAATTTAAAATCAAACCCTTCTTAAAAAAAATTAATACTATAGTAATTCAATTTTGTATCTTAAATTTATATTATATATGCTATATTTTTTTATTTCTTATATTAATAGATGGATGTTAAAATATTAATGTCTTGCATGTCTAAATATATATTTACAGTTTCATATTTACATAATATAGCTATAAAATTACCATATAAATTATCAAATAAAAAATAACATCATGACAAAATATATAAGAAATCACATTAAAAAAAAATACCTACGAACATATATTATTATCATTTACAAAAATCATATTAGTATATATACAATATATATTTCCATTATGTAATATATATTTCCATTATGTAATTAATTGCATAGGTTGTATATAAATTGAAACAACTCTATAAATGTTGTGTTTATTCGAAATTCACACACTTTTCATGTACTTGAAATAAATTATTAGTTTCCTTTCTGAATTGGTACTTAATAATGTAAATTTACAACTTGAAAGATTTTCAAAAATCATTGAAATTTTTGAAAAAGAGTGAGCTATAGAATATTTATCTTGGGAGCTTTGTAAGTTCCACATATGCACAAAAATAATATTATTAATTTGGAGAAAACACTAAGTTAAATGAAAGATAGTAGAAAAACATTATTTGGGGTGAAATGTAATTGTAGGCTTGAAAGAAACCAAACAAGTCGACTAAAGTATATGTATGTGTGTGTGTTTGTTTCAAACATATTATTAATTCGTATAATAAATTAAATAAAATGAAAGATTGTAGAAAAAAATTATCTCGAGTGAACTAAGGTAAAATAAAATGTAAGTTTTTGTAGAGTTATTTAATAGTGGGATTCAAGTACCCTTCTTCCTATTTGGCGGAGTGATAATGATGATGATATATCAATGGTTTTGTTTGTTTCTTTGCTCTTCTGAAGAAGAAGATAAGAAACAAATTAATTTGAAACTTGGTATATCGATGGTTTTTTTTGTTTAATTGCTCTTCTGAAGAAGAGGATAAGAAACAAATTAATTTGAAACTTCTTCTTTGATCCTCTAGTTTTCCTCAGAAATTTTGATGATCAAAAGAGGAAATTTTGATGATCAAAAGAATCGTTGTATTGACATTGATAGGCACAAAAGATAATAAATAAATAAATAAATATATATTATATATATATATATATATAGATATGCTTTTTAAATTTTTTTGAACTAAGGCCTAATATACATGTTATGTTACAAACACATTTATGCTAAGACATCCTCTCCCTTATACATGTGGTATGTAGGAGTGCCTCTAGGCACAATAATATTATTTATGTATCAACTCACTAACACATACTACTGGTACTAAAAGTAGAAATTAATTATACACTAAGTTTTTTGAAATATTAATTAATTTATTTAACTATATAAAGTTGATGTAAAATTAAGGTAGAAAGTAACGCATTTATTTGATTTTATTATTATTATTGCTATTTTGAATTTTTTAAATTTATTTTTATTATTTCTAAATGTAATTTTATGTGACAACATCTTTTTCATTTTAGGCTATAAAGCATCTCTTAGTGCAATTAGAAAAAAAAAATTGTAATTGAAACTTAATAATAACTTTGTTTGATATTATTAGAAATTTAATTCAATGATAATAATTTAGTACATATTCATTAGTAACAATTAATAATATTAATTAACTAGAAATGTATAATAATTATCACAAATAATGATGACAATGACGATGATGATTAATTCCCACTAAGAATAATGTTCCCTACTAGTCCTCAAGGAAAAAAAAATAGACGCTAATTATCATTCCTCAAAATTTTATTTCTTTGAACAAGGATAAGGGAAAGAAGGAGTCCAAGATTATTATAGTTAGGCTTCCTTAATATGTCAAGAAGATTTTAGGTGTGGTTGATGAGAGGGAATTGAGAGTGAATGTGAGCAAGAGCCTCAGAGTCTAAAAGGAAGTGTTTTTCCTCTTCCACCTCCTCAGTATCACAAATTTGACATATTGTATCATTTGAGGAAGTCTTGGGAGTAGATCACCACCCGGTCTCACTTTGAAGCTCATGATAATTAGTTCTTATCATATCAATGTTCGTTTTATTCTTAGTGTTGGTCAATATAGAGAGATAATGCTAGTTATCAAGGGTGGGGTTTATCACCTCCGTATAGGCTATTAGCTTATTTTTACCCTCCAACTGCTTACCATCTGACATATTGTCCTTAAAATTGGAGGTAATAGTATCTTTGACATTATCCTTTCTTCCCATGATGATCTCCTCCTTAATACCCCAAAGGTTGAGCCAAGACTTGACATCCTTATGCCACCCACGCTTGAGGCACAACTAGGGGGTTTGACTAATTTTAGAAGCAATTTTTGGGAGCCTCTTACATTCCATGTTTTAAAGTTCCTTCTTATACATCAAATATCTAAACATAGACATACTTCCAATGGCGTACATGCTTGCTTCGATGAAGAGGATAGGATAGGGAATATTTCCCTTGATCTTGAGGTTGTAGGTTATTAATTTATTCTAGATCATCTCAATCTTTCTCCACGACTCTCTAGATATATTGCAACCCCAAACTGCACATTTGTATAAGACAACAGGGGTGGCGAGAATCTCAAAGAGGAACCTTTCTTTACTCCAAATGTAAATATTGACCGACTTACAATTGTTTTCAAGCTCACAATAAGCTTTCCAACCTCCAATATTTGTTTTCTCGATGCCATAATTCGAGTTGAGCTGATGAGGAATGACAATACCGAAATATTTATTAGAAGAAATTTGCTCTAGTCAATGGTTATCATAGATGAAACTACCCTCAGTGATATTTTTTGATTTAATGATCATGACTTTATTCTTGTCTTTATTAACTATCATATACATCTTGGAGCAGTAGACATGAAGAGTCTTAAGTTTCTTATCTAGATCATCATGGATTTTTGCAAGAAGAATGATATCATCAGCATAAAGGAAAAGAGTAATGATTATTCCATCAAGCTCAACGCCCTTGCAACCCGCATTTTCTAGGCACTCCTCTTTATCAATGTAAATACCAAAAGGTGTAGGGGATAGGGGACACCCTTGCTTAACCTTGATATTGCATTGATATCTTTAGAGCACCCTTCATTGGTCCTAAGATTGGAAATGACAGTCTCATAGTGGTGGATCACAACAATCCTCAGTTCATGAGGAACCATGATCTCTTCAAGTCTCTCATAGAGCTTATGTCGAGGAACCGTGTCGAAATATTTTATAAATTCCATAAAATAGGAGAAAAGATCGGTTTTACTATTGCAAAATTCCTCTGCAATGATCATGAGAGTGATAAGGTGGTCGATAGTCGAGTGTTTTCTCCTAAAATTAGCTTTCCCTTTAGCCCTTTTACTCTAGTTCTCAAGCCAAAGGCTAAGATTGTTTTCTGAAATGAGCCCATAGAGGTCGGCTAAGATGTGGCTAATCATAATGATCCTACAGTCAGAGGGAATGCTTTTGCGCCAATTTTTAAAGATAGGCACAACAAGGCTTTGTGTCGAAAGCTTAGGGAAGCCATGTTTTACAACCAAATTGAGAAGCTTGTGGAGATGAGGAATGAGGATAGATCTCCCAATTTTAAATACCTCAACTTGGTATCCTTCAATATATTTAACTTTCCCATTAGAGAGATTAATAATCCTAAAATCAACGTCTTCGAGAGAAAATATATATTCCTTAATAGGAGTGTCGAAGACGGTTCCCATAGTTTTTGGAGAGTCATACAACTTCTTAAGATAGTTATCCCAATTTTCTAAGGGGATAAAATGATTATCTTTAATTTTACGAACAACCACATTCTACCAAAACTTTTTGGACCCAAATTTAGAAAGGTGGAGAAGATGTTGTTATCTCTTATTAAAATATGACCTCTTCTTCCTCTTGATGACATCTTTGTATATACTTAAATTTTGAATATTAATAATTTAATTAGGGGCATCCCTTATCACTTTCTTGGTAATTTTACAATCCTTTTCATACCAAGGATTGGAAGTTCTATTATTTTTCTTATGTTATGTCTCATTAGAGAACTTGCTAATGGTAGTGGAAAGGGTAGTAGTAAAATCATAATAGATTTTATCAATGTTGTTATTAAAGGTCAAAGAGACTAAGTCACTTTCTAAATCCCTTAATAAAAGGTTGGCATTACTTCTATCGAAGTGAATGTGTCTTATTCTTTTGATGGTCTCCTACATGTGGGTGGTATCCATAACAAGATTAAGGGATAAAGACAAAGGTCTGTGGTCAAGGTGAGGCTTGTACCCATTAAGTAGCTCAAATTTTATAATACGGTTGAGTAAATGGGTGTCAAAAATCACATAATGCATGACTCTGCTACCCAGCCCATGGAAACAGGTCATGTGACTAGAGAGAGGCCATTGGTTAATACCATTACAAATTATTAGGTCTTGGAAGCTACAAAGGTTGAGGATCTTGGTGCCGAATAAGTTCTCCATTTTGTCTTCATATTTTCTCTTGAATCTATTAGTTAAGTTACCATCCTAGTTAAGCTAGAACGCGTCGGGATTAGAGTTCTTACTTAACATAATAGCTTCGTTAGTAGCAGTTCGCACATTAAAGTCCCCAAGAAAAAGGATATTACCTTCATTCATTAGGTTGTAGATGTCATTTTACAAGGTATTGAAAGGACAATCCTTATTGAGGTTATTTTTCTTATAGGATGTAGAGTTGATAGGGGCGAAATAGGAGATTGCAAGAAACATCGAGTGGTTGTAGAATGAGAGGTCTTGATCCAAATGTACTATTTGAAGGGGTTAGTTTTATGAAGTGACATGTGAGAGGAAACACTGTTCCTAATATATCAGGCTATACCACCAAAACCTCTCCTAGAGGATTTCTTATTCCAAACGGACCAAAGAATGAATTCATGAAGGCGAGGGACACTAGATTCATCATGATCCCAAGTTTCAACTCAAAGAATAAGGTACACATCACTTCGGATCCAACTTACCATATGACCTTTACACCATGAAAAACCATGAAAATTCGAGAAGATAACGTGGAGTTAACAACAAAATACTAATTATTAGTTAACAACAAAATATTGAAATGAAAAAGTGGTAAATAATCTTCACTACACATGACATATATCTTGAGAATGCAACAATAACACTTATAATTTGTTCACCAAACCAATTATATATATATTATATATATATATATATATATATATATAATAATATATATATATATATATATATATATATACATATATATACATACATACATATATACATATACATATACATATACATATACATATACATATACATATACATATACATATACATATATAAAGTTAAACATTAGACATTGTATATGATAAAGGGAAACTAATTTTCTAGTACTCATAATAGCCAAAGGGTAAATCAATTACCATGGTTCTACTATTGAAGGAGTAATAATACTCAAAGTATAAGTCGATTTCTATAGTCTTATCTCGACAAAGACAAATAAAAATAATAGACCTTGAGATATATTGTCTTTTTGAAATTTCTATATAAATAAATATTTATTAAGTGATTATTTCAATTAATTATCTTTAATATTGTTGATATATGACTAAATCTATGATAATATATTTTGATTAAAATTATTTACAAAATTTTCCTTACACATTTCGTTTCTATTATTAAAATATATTACATGATATATAATAAACAAAAATTATTAAATCAAGTTCAAAAAGTATTTTAATTCACTATTGTAGTTTTACGAAACTATAAGATTTGAAATTCAAATTCCTTGTGAAATCAACCAATAAAAAAATAAATAATAAATAAAAACACTTTTTAAACCATTTATATTATTTGAATTTATAAATATATTTTTTAAATTTTAATATATTTCAATTAAATAAATTAACACATTTAAAATTTAAATTTCATTATAATAAACAATTTAACTATAAATATGAACAAATCTTTAAAAATAATAATAATTTTAATTTTAATAAATAATAAATTATTATTAAAAAAGTATTTTGTAGCATTTATAATAAAATAATATTATAAATAATATAAAATGATTTCAGTAACCATCACAACTTATATGTTTATAATTATGTCCTATTCACATATGAAATATTCGATCAAACAATTTAGTATTAGTATTAGGTGAGCCAGAAACCTGGCTTAAGATTAGATGAATTAGAGTCCTCATTAGTGAAGTTATTAGTGAAGTTATTATAATGAGAAATTTATATACATAATTGTAAATATAAATATAATTTTTAAGATGTATTAAAAATAAAATAAAATAAAATATAATGTTTTTTTTAATTCAAAATTAAAATTATTTGTTATTAAAAATAATAATAATAATAATAAATTATATATATATAAATCTATATATATATATATATATATATATATATATATATATATATATTATATATTAATTATATTATTTCATAAAATGATACAAACCAATACATTATTAATCTATCCACTCTTAACATATTTTATGATAGATGGTCTTAATATATCCAATAGGGAGCCATATGTTTTTTGCCACAATTCTATGGAATAATTATTCCAAAACTTTAAGAGTCTTAAAAGTGACAACATCACTAGAATATTTTAATCATGTTACAAAAAATTAAACATTAGACAACTAGGAATGAGAAGAGTCACATCTTTCACACATCTTGTAGGAGCTAACTTTGTGATGATTTATGGGATATGACGCTTAATTTGTGCCATATCCTTGTCCATTCTTTCCATAAAAAAATGTTTGGTTTCTTTGCTCACATTTCACATGTGCAAGAATTGCAAATACATTGTACCTTTTAGTGTGCAGCCCATTTCTATTTGCTAATAGAAAGGAAAAGCTTGGTAGTATTTTTTTTCATTCCGCTAGTGAGTCCACTGTCACAAAAACCATGGTCACTAACCCATTGTCCTATACCCTCTTTGAGCTCTTGGTCAAATAAGAGAATTTGCAATCCACTCTATTCAACAACACCTCAAGCTTGCTATGGAAAAGGTTACCACCATGGGGACCACCAAGTTCCTTGTTCCTCACCTTATTGGGGAAAATTATGAATTTTTAAAAATAAATTGAAAGTAAAATAAAATAGGAAAAAATACATAAATGAATTATAAACTTCCATCTCATTATTAATCACTACCTTTATTATTTACATGTGTGGTTTTTCACTGGCCTTGTACACTAGTGTATGGATGCTCATCTTCACTAGCCATCCCTCCAGCTACTACTATATATTGGGAGGTAGTGCTAATAGACCCTCCCACGAAACCATCCTTTGTTTTATTGCACTCTAGCAATTGCTAAATTGATAGGGTAACCAAATTCCTTGTTTAGATATAGTGGATGCTGTGTGCAACAACTTCAGCTGAAATTCCCAACAATTTCCTGCAAGACCAAAACATAAACAATATATTAGCTATAACATAAAAAAATAGTGTGTGTCAAGAAGTCTACCCATGAGCTAGAAATCCTTCTCCTTTACCTAAAGGTTGTATCTAGTTATATCTACCATCATTTACCTAAAGGTTGTATTTAGTTATATTTAGTTATGAAATTGCAATTATATCTCACATCAAACATACCACATTAGCATTGATTCTTCACAAGAGTTACCACTCTCTTTCTCCTCCAATCAATCAATATACCTTCAAGTGATTTGAGTTGTGGTACTAATTGAATGACCCACTCTTTAGTAGGACTCTTTTTTGCTTCTCCATCTTTGTATTCATGTGGAATGTGACCATGCTACCCTCTTTATTTAATTTTTTCTCACACCTTCCTTAGTGGGAAAACCACCTAGGTCACCACATTCCTTGTGCCTCACTGCCTTTGGAGAAAAAATATAAGTCCTTCTTTCTCACCCCATTGGGAAAAAATTGTAAATTTTTTAAAATGAAATGAAACTAAAATAAAAAAGGAAAAAAATACATAAATGAAATGTACAAGTATTTTTTTGTAAGCTTATATTTTATTACCTCACAAAATAGAAATTTATAGTACATCATTCATCCATTCACTCTCAACAATTTTATGGCAGATGGTCTCAATCTACCCAATTAGAAACCAGATAGATGGTCCCAATGAGAAACCAGATAGTTTTGACCATCTGCCTATAGAGCAATTTGTCCAAAATTGAAAAAAATTAATAATTGCAACATAACTAGAATTTCTAATGCATAATTATAAAACAAAAGACTATCAACAATCATAAGTTGGCCATAACTTGCTATTAGAAGCACTATACAACATAAATCTAAGAAACTAAATAAATCTGCATGCATCTCCATGTATAGGGGTGGCCACCCCACCCCCACCATCTAATGTAATTAATCCTTGAAGCTGGGGGGCTCCACTTGCTCCAGATAGTCTCCTCTAAATAAGTCTAAATTTAAAGTTTAGAAGTAATATATTTTTTTTTTATCACACGGTCTATAGATTTTACAAAAAACAAAACATATTTTGTAATAAAACTATTTTAATGCATTATCAATAATAATGCAGTGCAATAATGTATTCTAAGCATTAAACGTTTACAAAATAAATTAATAATATGTTTTACCTATGAAACTTCTATAGAATAAGCTATATTTAATAGAATAAACTAGAAATATTATACTATTGTATTTTATTTTTCTTGTTCCAAACTTTTGTCATGGCAATTGCTACAATTCTTCATTGTTTTATTGGGAATAAGGGATCTGTTGCAATTTCACACAACCCTTCAAGTCTAATGTATCCTCCTCCTCCCCATTCTTCTTCCCAAGAATTCTTGACTCTTAATTCCCTTATTTTGTCCCTTAACTCTATTGCCATATCCAACCACTACACCTCCATGGTTAGCTAGTATTTCCTGGCCATTGTCAATTACTTGGCTACATCTACCAGTGCTTAACAAACAAAATTTGGTTAATCACACTTGCTAAATTATTTATATCTTATTTATTGGTTCTCAAAAACAATGTAAAAAATCATAACCACTTACCTCCATATAAAACTCAAACTCCAGGCTGCCTGTTTCAATGGCTACAACTCTAGGTTGTTTAGTTACTCCTAAATTGAGAAGTGCTTCATTGTTAGGGGTGACAACTCCAATTTCATCTTCATCAATAGCTGTTATTGGATCTCCAATCTATTAATTACACTTGTTAAATTATTTATATCTTATTTATTGGTTCTAAAAAACAATGTAAAAAATCATAACCACTTACCTCCATATAAAATTCAAACTCCAAAATACTGGCTTAGCTTTTTTTAGTTACTGCCAATTTCAGAAGTGCTTCATTGTTAGGGGTGATAACTCCAATTTCATCCATAGCTGCGACTGTATCTCCAAAACAACACAATGATTTAATGGTCTTATATTATTATTTAATGATATCTAGTATTATTATAAATATTATTATTTAAGAATATCTAACTATCTTAATGCACAAATCCATCTCAGTGTTAATCATTAAAAATATAAATATTATTATTTAATGATATCTAACTCGACTATTATTATAAATATTATTATTTAACAATATCTAACTATCTTAATGCACAAATCCATCTCAGTATTAATCATTAAACCTTGTTATTGTACATGTGGGATACCGATTTCGAGTAATCAACTCTTCAGTGTCTATTATATATTGGAAGATATCGCCTCCCCTCCGGAATCACAATCATAGCCTTGTGGATTGTAATCTAGCGATTGCTGCGCCGATATGCTAAGCAAATTGCCTGTTTTGATAGCGTGGATGCCCTCTATAGCACCTGCAGTCATAAATACCCAACAACAACCTGCAAGACCAAAAAACAATCCAGGGACCATTTGAAATTGAAATTATTTCTCTCATAATACATACCGCAAGCCGCCGGTGTTCTGGGACGTGAATGATGCATTCTTCAGTCCCATTCTCTTGACTTTCTCCATCTCTTCTCACATGTTCATCGGTTTCAAGTACATGGCTCTGAATTCTTCGTTTCTCAGATCCGCAAACTTATTCACAGAGTCTATGAATTTCACATTGCTCTTAAATTTTTCGAATCGCTGAGCGGATGCATTTCTCGGGGAGCGTTGCCGAGGCAGCCAATTATGATAAAGGAGTCGCAAACTTTCTTCAGACTCGAGGTCTTTGTCCATAAATTCACTGATAAAGTCCACAAGCCTGCCAGCACTAGAAACAGAAACAGGACCGCCCTTGCCATTACTAAACAACAATAATTCACACAAGTATGCCCACAAATAATGTGAATTGGTGGAGATAAACTGGAAGAGGATCTCGTTAGATAGTAACTACGACCGAGTGTAATCCAATGACATCATTAGTGGCGTGTAAACTAGGACTGAAATATTATTTGTCAAGGGTTGTTGGTCAAATTACAGATCTCCATCTAATAGCTCAATAACTATGTAGCGATTTTTTTCCTAAACGAGATTTTAATATAGATAAAAATATTTAAGTAAGTTTGTAATCTTATATTTTAGTCAAATTAATTAATGAAATGAAAGAAAATTATAAGTTTTTTTATTTTAAATTATTTTTATGTTTTTAAGAAAAAAAAATGTTTAAAAAAAATATATAAATATTAAGAGGAATAGAGTATGCATGTAAGTTTATATATGAAACATGATATTATTGTAAAATTAAGAAATAATTTAATTATGTACTTGTAAAATAAGTTGAGACAACTAGAACACACACATTTGTGAAAGAAAACATAATAATAGATGCACAATCACATATGTGATGCATGGTCAATAGGTAAAACATGAATAAATTGTATAAATAATGTTGTTTTGCTATCTCTCTCATACAGATATATAAAAGTTTCTAAGTGAGCCAGTTTCACTAACAAGATTTATTAAATTTGAAGATTGCTGAATTTAATTTATGGGCGAATTTATTTGATGAGAGTAGCAAATATCAAGCTGATCACTAACATGATAATTTCATGAAATTAGTCTAAATTTGTATTAAAAAAATCAGGTTCTAGGATATTGAATTTTATCATCTATATAGACAAAAGTTTATACAAAAATAAATAAAGGATAATTTATTAAATTTGAAGTTTGCTGAATTTATTTGATGGGTGAATTTGAATTTAATTTATGAATGAATTTATTTGATGAGGCTAGCAAATCTCAAATGGAACATGATTAATTTGGAAAATTATTCTCTCATCAACAAATATGAGAAAAATGGCACCCAAGATAGAGACTTATGTTGAAGGATGATTGAATCATGGATAACCCAAACCCCTGAGCAATTAAGCTTCAGACTAGTGGAAAGTGGGAGAGAGAGCACAACTATATTCCACCTACATGGGGATTGATGGAGTACCCTCGGTGAAGAGTCCTATAGGCTTGAACTAGAAAGAAATTCACTACATGGAGGATTTAAATTCTCACATTCTTTGTATTTATTAAAATAATCTAATTAAGATAAAGTTGAAAATAATTAATATTATATTGTATTAATTGAGAAATGTTTACATGGTTGTAATGTAACTCCTTAAGTTAGGATTAGTTCTTAGGTTGTAGGAGTTTTTTTTATCACCTCCCTATTCTTTTGAGATGTATTTATTGTTTCATCTTTGATTAATTGCATATGAGAATATATGCTCCACTTTGTGGAGTCTCCAGGTGCATCTTGCTCACCTTTGAGCTGCTGGTTCATTTAATTCATTTCTTTATCAAAGCTCAGATCTGGTGAGCTTGATTTACTTGTAGAGCCTTATTGGCTACATTAGAGCCGTAGTAGCTACACAGCCTTCGTGGCTACAATGTCCGCTTGGCAACATAGGAGCCTTGATGCTCACATTTTCGTAGTCGAGGTGGCCGGGAGTGACATACCTTACTCACACGAGAAGTTTATCTTCCTCACAAGTCTCAGCATACCTCAGTGTCAGCACAAAGTGGTCATCACGTTTTTTAGATTGACAGAAGCGATGATCAGTGCAGTATCAAGGTCAAACCCATAATGATATGACCTTTACTTAGACCGAGTTTCTTCATGGAGTTTTTTCATCCAGAAAGAGTGATGACACATTTTTTATGGTTTTGATCTTAAGATTTTGCCAATTTGGTGGCGGATCTGAGTTGCGGACATAGAGATCATGGTAGATTGGTGGTAGGTCGACCAGATTAAAGGCAGATTAGGTGGATTGGCGGCAGATCAGAAAGGTTCTTGTATGTTGTGAGATTGTTTTTTTTTTAGCTTGTAATTTTTCACTTGGTTAGAATCGACTAAAGATAGAGGGATCGAGAATCCGATCAGTCCAAAATGAAGAATTTCATAAAAGATTATCTCAACGAGACTAACAAAATTGATGGGACCAATTATACCAATTTGAAATTCAAGCTACAAATGTTACTTAAGGGGTCAAGCTCTTGTTCGATCATAAGCAACGATAAGGACAAGCCAACCATTTCGATAGGTTGTACGAAAGCTCTAACACATGATTGGGATAAAAGGGAGAATAAGGTGAAAGTCTTATTAAATATGTTTGTTATAGAGACTATAAATTGTCCAGTGAGATATGGACTACACTCAAGAACCTTTACGAGACATGGAACACCAATCATGTCTTGTCACTCAAAGGCAAGTTGTTTTCCATGAGGATGGTGGAGAATGAATCTGTCGTTTGTAATGTAACCAACTCACAAAACGATATAAGATATAGTTGAAGGCCTTAGTATTCATCCTCTTCGAGGGGGAAACCTCGTTTACATTACACAAATGAACAATTCTTGGATGATTCAAATGACAAAACCTCCTTTCTATATATAGGAGTCTAAGGGGTCACAATATAACCAAGCCAACCTAACACTAATAATATAAAGGCATAAAAATAACAATAGAGGGATTCTATGGGGCACAATAATAACAATATGGGGGCAATAGGAGCACAACAATATTAATAAGGGATATACCTACAATATTAATGGGGGCATCACTAGTATTATAGGGATCTAACATGCCCCTCTCCTTCAAAAAAGTGTTGTCCTCAGTGCTTGAATAGTTCTGGATGCTTTTGTATAAAATTCTCATCCTCCCATGTGGAATCTTAAGTGGTTAAGTTCTTCCACTTGATGAGATACTCTAAAATGGATCGATTTCGTAGTTGTCAAGTTCTTGTTTCTATGACTGCTTCCAGTTCCAATATCATTTTTCCTTCCTCGTCAAGTTCTGGCAATATTGTTTGAACTGGGAGCTTGTTGCCTATAACCTTCTTTAAACATGAAACATGGAAAACTGGGTTCACTCGAGAAGCTGCAGGAAGCTTCAATTTGTATGCCATAGTACTAATCTTTTGCAACACCTTGTACGGACCATAATACTTTGGTGACAATTTGTTATCCTTCTTAACTTGCTCGAGGGACATTTGTTTATATGGTTGTAGCCATAGGAATACCCAATCACCTACATCAAAACTTCTTTCACTGCGATGTTGATCTGCCTGTTATTTCATTCTATTCTGCGCCAACACAAGGTTATCCTTTAAGAGTTGGAGAACTTGTTGTTGATGCTCGATGTGATGTTCCAATGCTTGAACCTTATAATTTTCTCTTAAATATGATGTGATGGATGGTGGCTGATATCCATCAAGAATCATAAATGGGGTCATTTTTGTTGCAGTATGGAAGGAAGTGTTATACCACCATTCAGCCAGAGGCAACAATTTGACCCATTGTGTCTGTTTATCAGATACAAAGCAACAAAGATATCCTTCCAAAAATTTGTTTACTATCTATGTTTGCCCATCAGATTGAGGATGATAAGATGAGCTATGAGCGAACTGATTACCAAGACAAGAAAATAATTCTGTCCAAGAATTTCCAGTAAAAATGGGATCTCTGTCACTTACAATAATCTTTGGGTTTCCATGTAGCTTTTGAATTGTTTCCATGTATTCCGTAGAAACTGTACTGGCTTTAAATGGATGTGATAATGCACAAAAGTGTGCATACTTGGTAAGTCTATCAACTACCACCATGATGACACTCTTTCCCTCAGACTTAGGTAAACCTATGATAAAATCCATTGAAACCTCCTCCCGACGTTGCCTTGGAATGGATAAAGGTTGTCACAGACCTGGTGTCTTAATTGTTTCAACTTTATTTTGTTGGCATACCAAACATTCCACCACAAACTTTTGAATATCCAATTTAAGGTCATCCCAAAAAATTCCTTCTTAACCCTGTGGTAAGTTTTTAAAAATCTTGAGTGCCCTCCTAAGGGAGAAGCGTGCAATTCCAGAAGAATCTTTTGTTCGAGTTGGGAATTCTTACAGAGGTATAAGCGATCTTTGTACCATAATGAATCATTTTTTCCAACTAAATGTATCAGATTTACTGGAATATTGTTGTAACTTTCGAATAAGTTACCACACTTCTTCGTCATTCTTCCATTCCTCCCTTGCTTCATTTATCCAATCTGGTTGGATAATAGAAATGGCACACAACAATGCTTCCACATCCTCATCCTTTCTTGAGAGTGCATCTGCCACAACATTTTGCTTCCCTTTTTTTTTATATGATTTCAAAGTCATAACCCAACATATTTGTGACCCATTTTTGTTGTTCTTGAGAGGATAATCTTTGATCTAAAAATTATTTAAGGCTATCATAATCCGTTTTTATGTTGAAGTGTCTTCCCATTAGGTAGGGTCACCATTTCTTAAGTGCATGTAGTATTGCCAACATTTCCTTCTCATAAATAGCTTTGTGTAAAGACTTTCCATTGATTGAACGACTTTTGAAACCAATGGGTCTTTCATCTTGCATTAAAACAACACCAATTCCATTTCTAGAAGTATCACATTCCACAATAAAGGTTTTTGTGAAGTTTGGTGTAGCTAAGACTGGTGCTTGGCACATTGCCTCTTTAAGATGTTCGAAGGCCTTTGTTGCTTCTGGAGTCCATGAAAATGCATCTTT
>APFE031720212.1:28386-45816 GCA_000404065.3 Pinus taeda
ACCAAGGTAATTAAATCAAAAATAAAACTTGGAATAAGGAGGATCATAGGAAGAAATAAATAAAGTACCTTAAAAATTCCACCCTCCCCATGTTGGAAAATTCTAGGTAGATTAGGTGGTTTAATTAGATAAAAAGGGAAGACAAACATATTGTAAGGATAAAGATTAATCCTAAACCAATTAAACTTAATTAAGAAAAGAGGAAGGTGAATTAAAATAAGAAAAATAAATTAAATTAGAGAAATGGAGAGAAACTCCATGTGGCATCAACCAGCATAAGAATATCCTTCTAAGAGATAACCTGAGTTAATGTAGGAAGTAGATTGGGGATAAAATCTTGACTCATTAATTGAATCCAAGTAATAAACACAATTTAAAGATTAAAAGGGGGGAATAAAGAGACAACTAGGAGAAGAAATAGGAATCTTGTGAGGTGAGGAAAATATTAGTTTTAAATAAAAAAGTTAAGTAAATTTGGGTGACCCTTGCTGAGAGAATGACACATGGGTAGGTGAATAATCAAGTATTAAATTAAAAGAAAAATATTATAATTATGCATGACATGCCAAGTGTCACCTATGAGGACTCCTATAAAAGAAGGGCAAGCCATGAGAGAAGGGACTTTTTTTTTGCGGAACCCTATTGTTGGTTGGATGATATGATGTCAAAGCAGTGATTACGAAGCTATAGTGAGTTTTGGTGAGGTAGAGGATTTCTTTTTAGAGAGGGGACTCTTGAGCTAAGGTCGCTCTCCTGTGCCAGCTAGATTCTTCCGCCACTGTACAACCCCATTGCAGCTCGGGGGTCCGCGGGGAAGAATAGTACCCAAGGAGTAGGCTGGGAGGTTAACCGGTGGGTCTCATTTTATGATCAAGTGCGTCATCATACACTTGCAGAAGTGACCGGCAACAAGGAAATACCAGCGACAACAAAGCAAGCGGAGTCTCGCCTCTTCGGTGTACGGTACATGTGTATTTCGTTACTACTTGACCTTAGATTAAAGGTATATAAATGTGGTGTTATGTTCCTGAATGAGCATCAGCGATGTGTGTATTGATTGAATTTAAATATCAATGTGTTTATTTGCTGGTTGTAATTGTTGTGTATTAAAAAAAAAATGTATAGTTTAGCTGGGTCATTTCACTGTTTTTAGCTGGGTCGTTACAAATGGCACCATTGCCACCACGAAGATCCAGAAGGAGGAATCCAAAGATCCAGAGGAGGAGGAGCATCTCTTCCACTCCCAGATGTGGGTAAAGGGATCCTTGCTACAGTTCATTGTCGATAGCAGGAGCCAAAAGAACCTCATTTCGGCAGAGGTCATGAAGCAGCTGGGCTTACCGACCACAACACACCCACAATCGTACCCCATCAGGTGGCTTCACCAAGGAAGAGATATTCGCATAAGCCAGCAGTGTTGCCTTCCATACAACATCAAGCCCTTCATGGATGAGGTATTATGTGACATTGCTCTCCTTGATGTTTGTGATGTATTATTGGGACAACCATACTTGTGGAAGCGACATGCTGTATGAATCAATGCCCCGTGCTGTTATTGTTACTTTGGGAAATACACTGTATAGGATACCGAAGGTAGCACCACCTACCTCCATCTCTTTGGTTACTACAAAACAATGTAGTGAGCTCATTTCCGAAACTGGGAAATTTGTTTTCCTGATGATACACCCTCAAGGAAAGAAGAAGACGGTGGCCACGACCTCCAAACAGGGCCCCTCCGCACGAAAAATATAGATGGACAAGGTCGTGGAGGAGTACGAGGACATCTTCACCTCCCCCACAGGGGTTCCTCTGCACTGTCAGGTCAAGCACTCCATCGATCTAACCCTATGTGCACTGCTGCCCAATGGACCAATCTATCGGTGCTCCGTTCTGGAGAACGATGGAATTAAGAGGCAGATTCAGGCGCTGTTGCAGAGAGTTCACATCCATTCGAGTTCATCACCTTGTGGGAGCCTGATTGTGTTGGTACAGAAGAAGAATGCGACTTGGAGACTCTGTATTGACTATCGGGTGCTGAACAAGATCACTGTCCATAATAGGTACCCAATCCCACGGATCGATGACCTCCTGGACCAACTAAAGGGGGGAAAATATTTCAGCAAGATCAATTTGAAGTCAAGATATCACCAGGTACCAATCGAACCCTCCGATGTGTGGAATACTGCCTTCAAAGCCAAGGAGGGCCTGTTCGAATGGTTGGTTATTCTTTTTGCATTGACGAATGCTCCTGCAACCTTCATGAGGCTAATGGATGACATCTGCAGCCATTCAACAACTCATTTGTAGTGGTATACTTGGATGACATCTAGATCTTCAGCCAGAGTTAGGAAGAGCACCTCCACCATATTCGACAAGTTCTCCAAACATTGCGGCAACATAAGTTATGTGCCAATTTGGAGAAATGCACTTTTGGCATGACCCAGGTTCAGTATCTGGGATATATTATTAATGAACAGGGGGTGCATGTGGATCCATCCATGATCCAAGTCATTCGAGATTGGCCATCTCCAACCACTCTGACAGAGATCCACAGCTTTTTAGGTCTTTCCAACTTCTACCACATGTTCGTGTTGGGATTTTCTCATATCACTTGGCCCTTGAGTCAACTCACCCAGGGAGGAGTGAAAGAAAAATTCTTTTGGTATGAATCTCAAGAGAAGGCATTCACAGTGTTGAAATATCGCCTCTGCTTGACACCAGTGCTCACATTACTAGACTTGCAACAACCATTTAAGGTCGAGATAAATGCCTCTAACTATGCTATTGGGGTAGTCCTTACTCAACATGGGCATCTAGTGGCATATCATAGTGAGACACTTTCAAAAACAGTCTGGAAGTATCCCACTTATGACAAAGAGCTGTATTCCATTGTGCAAGCCTACCGATAATGGAAGCATTACATTTTGGGGAAGGAAACGGTCATCCACATAGACCACCGACCCCTATAGTTCATATAGACCCAAGGGAAATTACAAAATGATCGCCATCAGAAGTGGTCCACATACCTGCAATAGTTCCATTTGAATATCAAGTATAAGAAGGGAAACACCAATAATGTTGCAGATTGCCTCAGTCAACCACAGATCATGGTGTTAACCACTGTGATCAAATCTTGTGGGCACGAGACTTCTAATTGGCCACTTCTCTACAAAAGCAACCCAAAATTCAGCCACACATACTAGACATTTTTGGAGGGTCAGCATGTTCTAGATTTTCACCTCCATGATGCCCTGTTATGCCACCTGGGTCACCTTTGTGTTCCTTCAAGCGAGCATGCCAAGATGATTTGGGATGCACACTACAGTCGGGCTGCTGGGTGTTTCAAGGTCGAGAAAATGGTGGCAATACTGCAAAATTATTTCTATTGGCCAAATCTTCGACAGGATGTCAGTAAGTACATCAGATCATGCACTACCTACGCCATTGCCAAACCGACCATCAAGAAGCAAAGCCTCTATACCCCGCTGCCTATCCCTAGTCGACCTTGGGAATCCATCTCCATGGATTACATGTCAGGCCTTCATTCTACTAAGCATGGAAATGACTATGTTTTTGTGGTCATCGATAGGTTCTCGAAGATGGCCATTATGGTGGCCTACAAGAAGAATATCACAGCAGAAGTCACTGCTAATGTAGAAATTTTGAATAATTTAACACATATTCAACAGAGATTATCCTGATCATGTACTATTGTAGAAAACATACACAATACATAAGCTCCTCTATGTTGATCATCAATATAGCAGCATCAATAACAATAAAACATCAAGAGCATTCACACATTAACACAGTATGTATCCCGGGGAAAGCATCTCCCTAAAAACCCAAACTATCTGTATATTAATGATTGAGCCATGTAAAATTACAAAGTACAATGCTTATCACAAGCAATCCAGTACTAGCTCCACCTGTTACACACAATATAGCTCAGATCTGAATCAATCACTGGCTCAAATCTCTTCCGCTGCTTGCCTGCCTCCGCTGCTCAATACCTGCACAAGAACTGATGATAATACCAAGGCAGCCACGTCTTTCCTTGGCTAAATCACGTATTCACAAGCTACAATGTGGGCAAACTCATTGGCATACTCAATACCCTGATTTGTGCAAGATCTGGTGCACAACTATAGTCACAACTGATAGCAATCTGATTCTCTAACACCTGTCCCTGCTGAACTGAACATGCACTGACATGCAACTGAGTTAACTGATGTATTCATTAGTTGTATTATGAGTTAATAACTTGTGAATTAATTAATAACTAATTCACCCAACTCATCTCTAGTCTATTCGCCAGTTAGACTAAATACAACCAGTTTAACAAAGCTAAACTGAACACAACTCCATCAACTGCACCTCCAGTCCACTAAACTCAACTCACTTGAGTTCTAACTGAAGTCATGCATGCAAATATTCAACTAACCCATAAGAACCACGTATTTCCTTCATGCAATTGCATGTGCCACATCCGTAGCTCGAACTGAAGTGCTCCAAGAGAATAAGACAAAGTTTATAGTCCAAATATTATTGTGAGATAATAATATTTGACTTTTCTATTTTTGACAGCCAGTCTAAAAATAGACTTGATCACTCACACTGTGATCACTCACACTTTCATCAAAAATAGAAGTCCATCTATTTTTCCAACTTGATCAATCATCCATAAACAACAACCTGCAATCCATAGACATGATCCATATGTCTAAAAATAGACATAGTCTAAAAATAGACTTGCGCCAAAAATAGCCTGCGGGCCTACTTAGTGAAGGCGACTCTTTTCACTAAGCTCCATCATCTTCTTGCAATCTCAAAAGCTAAACTATTCTTTGAATGAGTGTGGGTAAACTTTGGGATCCCACAGTCTATCATCTCAGATCGGGACAGCAGGTTCCTCAGTACATTTTGGTCCAGTCTTTGGTTGATGCTGGACACCAAACTCACTAAGTCCACAACCTTCCATCCTCAAACTAATGGCCAGATAGAGGTTGTGAACATGATGATCGTACAGATTCTACGCATGTACAACTCAAAGCATCCACACACATGGGATGAGAGCCTCCCCTATGTTCAACATAGCTATAATCGGGCTCTCCACAGCTTGACTGGCCACAAGCCTTTTCAGGTGGTCTTGGGATTCCAGCCTCTACGTCCCATTGATGTGGCCATGTCATTTGTAGTTACTCACGCAGATTCAACTCATGTCCAGTCTGAAACAGATAAGGCAAACAAATTCATTGAGCACATCCAACATATTCGCTAGTAGGTCTACGACATTTTGGAGAAATCAAATGCCAAGTACAAGCAGCGACATGATCAACAAGTTTTAGGTGGGTTACAAAGTTTGGTTGCATTTGCAAAAGGAATGCCTTACCAGAGCTTATCAGAAACTCAGAACACTCTGATATGGTCCTTACACCATTACCAAGGTTGTGGGAGATAATGCATTTGAGCTCAACATTCCCCCATTCCTTGGCCTGCACCCAGTGTTCAATGTGGACCACCTTTGGCCATACTTCCCACCATTACTAGACACATCCGACATTGCAGAACATCTCACATCCACCGAGTTAAATCCATATTGCATGGAACAAGCTGACCCTGATCAGATCATGGACACATAGATCAAGCACACAAGCCAACAGAATATCCAACTGTATCAAATTGTCAAAGCAGGCCAACTCCTTCAACAAGGCAACTGGCTCACTAGGGACCAAGTTCAGTAGACGTTTCCTCATCTCATGGAGGAACTCAACGCAATGGGGACCATTTCTTCCTAAGGGGGGAGGAATGATCCAGGTGGATATTGGTGGCCACCCACCAAGTGCACTTGGATGCCCACCATTGTTTCTTTCAGCTTTTGAGTTTCCTTAATTGAAGCACAGTTTACTATTTTTAGCAGTTTTTCGGGTCCTGAACTTCCTGAGTCGTTTTGAGGTCCTAAATGACATTTTTTTGGAAAACTGGGAGTAATATATGTCCATGGGTCAATATTTCTCTTCCCAAAGTTGTATTTCTCAGAAAGATCTTTCTAACGAGATATTGTGCATGTCAAACAGAGATCGTATGCCAAAGTTACGACTTGGGGAAGTTGATGCACCAATTTACCCAAATGGGGCCCACAATTTGGCATTTCATCTTCTAGGGTTATGTTTTTGGATGTTTATAGTTTTCCACTGTTTCTCAATAATAAGTAGGCCTTTGAGCCTCATTGTAACACAGTTTAAAGGCATGTAGCCGCCACATCTCTTCTCAGAGATAAACTACCATCACCCTAGCTAGTTCATTTCCATATATGTTTGTAAGCATATTTCAGTATTTTATAGTAATGAAATGAAGTATTATTTCTACTGCATCTCTATATGTGTGGTTATATCTGTAATTTGTTGTGTTCTTGTTTAAATCTGGATCAATCTGGTTGATGAGTTTTGATAACATCGAGGTCATGATGCTCATACCACAAATCTAGGAGGAAGCGACACTTGGAGGGAGGTTTCAGAATTACTCCTTGCATGTAACCTCCAAATGCTAAACATAGATCCCTAAAACAAGGGATGACTTTGAATGCTACCTTGGGAGAAGCATCTTATGCATGAAAATCTATTTTGCTCGATCCCAGTCAGAATCAGTCAACTTAGTTACATATGCAAGCGACTGCTTAACTGCTCGAGAAAAATGCACATTTCTGACTGTAAGTTGGGTTGATTGGCCAAGGGGATTGTGCAATTTCTGGGCCCAGCAGCTGAATGCTGTGTAGATTTACACAAATCCTGGGCTCAATTGCCTGTTGGTGGAAACAATTACACAATTCCTGCTGGGAGGGTTGGTTGGTAGGATTGTGCAATCCTGGAGCCCAACAAGTTGTCAGAGGGAATTATGCAATTCTTGGAGGGAATGACTGGTTGCCTTCCATAAATGCACAAATTTCACTAGGAAACTGCTCAGCCAAAAGTTGGACCAAGTCTTGATGAGCAACCTATGAAAGGAAAAGATCAAACTTTGATCGACAAGCTGCCTTTGAGCAAGAAAGACACTGAAGCTTGAGGACTTGATGAAGCAAGGCAAGCTGCTAAGAAGGTTGACAAGGATGCTCCAAAACAGGCTAAGGAAAAATTTTCGAGGGTGGTTGTAGCCGCTACAACATAATATTATCTGCTCTATTATTTTTAGCTAATTAAAACCCTTGCATAACAGTATTATATCCCCAAAATAGATTGGGTTTGTTGAAGGGTGACAAATCTTGGATGACATTACTATAGCCCATGAGGTCAACCCAATTCTTTAAGACAATAAAAAAATGGGCATGTTAATAAAGTTGGACCTCTCTAAATCCTATGATATATTGAGCTGGAAATATGTTTTAGAGACTTTATCTGCATTTGGATTTTCTCTACAATGGGTTTCTCAGATGAAATCTTTGATCTTCACTCCATTCTATTGCATCAAATTGAATGGTTTCTCTTCCACTCCCTTCAATCGATCTCTTGGCCTTCGTCAAGGAGATCTAATCTCCCCGTTTCTTTTCATTTTGGCAGTAGAGGGTTTGGGAAGATACCTCAAGGATGGTAGTGAATGGAATATAATAAAAGGAATAAGACTCTTTGGTGAGAATCTCCTTGTTACCCCCAACAATTTGTTGATGATATTTTTCTCTTTTTCCAAGCCTCTCTACGAGAGGTGTCTGTGATGAAATCCATTCTTTTATATTTTATGCAAGATTATGGAACCTTAATTAATCGGGACAAATCTAATTTTTTTCTCTTTAGTACTAATCCAATGGTTTATGCCTTTGTCGCTCGTACTCTCGAAGTCAAGATTAGTACTTTGCTGAAAAATTACTTAGGCGTCCCTTTGGTGATATATTCTCTAAAAACTAGTTGTTGGCAAGGAGTTCTTCAAATAATCTCCAAGGAAATAGAGGGATGGGATTTCAAATCTCTTAACTTAGTAAGTTGTCTGGTGCTAATCAAGTTGGTACTCCAAGTCATACATCAATAGAAAATTTCAGTGTTAGCAACTCCTAAATCTATTAGCAATGCATTTATTTTTGTATTTAGGAATTTATTATAGGGAGGAGCCCAAAATGTAAGGAAGTGGGTTTTAGTAGCATGGCAGAAACTTTGTACCCTAAAACTTGCTAGAGGATTAGGCCTATGTGATCTAGAGGTGGTACATAATGTTATGGGGGAAACATTATGGTGATAATGGCTTCAAGGTGGAACTCACCTGTGGAAACAAATTTGGAACATAAAATATAGTCCTAACCTTTCACAGGAAGATACATTAAGAGTAGAAAGCTTCCCTTCAGACTCATTGATTTGGAATTTGGCCCAATCAAACAGGGAATTGATTCAACTGCATGCTTTCTTGGAGATCAAAAAAGGATGCAGGACCCAATCTTGGCAAGATTCCTTGCAACAATTGCCAAACTTGGGTTACCAGGAAGAGCTAAGGGAACTAAAGGCATACACATGGATGCATCAGTGTTACAAGGTAGCTCAATTCCTACAACCACAAGAAGGGGAGAATTAATAGTGTATTCAGAAAGATTAGATGAATTGGCTAATTGCCCCTAGGTGGCTCAGTAGCTTACTTTGGCATAGGAGTTGCAAAATCGAAGGATTCATGTAGATTATACTCTTGATATTCTACGATGGGGATATCAATCAAAGGGAATGTTTAACTTAAAAGAGGCTTGCACTCTATTAGATGGCCATAATACCCTGCCTTGGGAGCTGCTCTGGAGGAAAATATAGAAGTAGAAACTAAGCCCCAAAATTGTGTAATTTCTTTGGTTAGTGAGACAGTGGAAGCTCTTGACATGGGATCAGATCTTAAAGAAAGGATTTCAAGTGCCATCCTTTTTCTCTCTATGTGCCTAGAAAGAAGAAACGATCGAACATCTTCTAAATAATTTCCCATATTCAATGTCTATTTGGAGCCATTTAATGGATCTCTTTCGACTCTTTGATTGATCGTTGAGAAACACCATTGAGACCTTGGAATAATGTCAAACAAAGTTTTTTTGAGTCTAGTGATTAACTGTGCTTGGGAACTTTTTGTGGGTTTCACAATGTGGGTTATTTGGAAATAATGAAACAGAAAGATTTTCAGCAACCAACCAATGTATACAACAAACATTTGGAAAATGTTAAAGCTAAACATACAAGGAACCATCCTAGCCGAGTCTTGGTATCAGGAGAATTGAAAAGCAACTCCTTCAGAAATCCTTATCATGGAACAACTAAACATCCCCTCATCCATGCTATTTCCAACCTCTATCAAAGTTATTAAGCCTCAACGTTCATCTTCCTCGATATATACTTACCCCCTTGATGGATTCATGAAACTAAGTTTTGTCATAGCTTCAAAAGGAAGCCCTAGGATAATAGGTTTTGGAGGGATTTTGAGAGGCTGAGATCACTAGGTGCTTCAGATCTACGCAACTAATTGTGGCACAACCAAAAAAAATGAAGCAAAGTTTTTGGCTTTGGAAAGAGGTCTTCAGATAGATACCCCAGTTTTCTTGACTAAGCTTCAAATTCATGGTGACTCACAATTGGTCATAAGGACAACTTATAAACTTCTCCAAGGTACTCATATTGAAAAACTACCAAAGAGATAGTGGCTAATTAATCTATTTTCCCAAGTTAAAATTGTGTTGCTATCCTTCAATATTATTATTAACTCACACACCATGAGAATTAGAAATAAGGAAACCATTTTCTTGGCTATTCTAGGATACAGTCAAAGAAGTATCAACTTTGATACATGTTGGTCTTCGAACAATTAATATGAATGGAAGGAGCAACTCTAGATGATACTAGCATGATCTAAAAATCACTCTTGGGTGACCTCAGTTAATTAATTAATTAATGAAGGTATTACAGACTCATGTGCTGGTGTGTGTGTATGTTATTTTAGGCAACAGATCGATCAGATTGCAAAATACACAGACACTGGAAAATGGAAAACAACAAGAGAAACACAGTAAGAAAATACAAGAACATAACAAATTAATAAGGAGTTCACCCTATCCTCCAGGGCTAAATCTTCAGTCCAACTTTTAGTGGTGGCCTTCTTTTATTGTGTTTTTAAAGCAGAAAATTACAATGAGGAGCTCAATCCGAGTCTCCTGAAATAGAATTGCTTGGGAGGGTGTTTCTTGGATTCCCCAAGCCACTAGAGTGCACAGACTCTTTTCCTGTTCAAGTCTTGACCTCTTTGGTCTTTAATGGAAGGAGCCCAATGTGGTGCTCAATTCCCAACAGATCCTCTCATGGATTGCTTGATGTTGCCTTATGCTGCAGGTCAGCTCGGCTCTCTGTCTTTCTACTTCTTGCTTTACTGTCCTTTCTTTACTTTCACTATCTCTATCTTTGTTTTCTTCTCTTCTCCATGTGTGTTCTTTGTCTGTTCATGGCTTTAAAGCCAATTGGTCTCATGACTGCTCACTTCCTCTTCTGCCCCCATCGGATCGCCTACTACTGCTCGCTTGGAGTTCCCTGTATCTGCGCCATCATCCCTGGCTCATAGGGAGTGGCCACTTGTCCTGTTATGAATTGCACCAACTCTTCCTCGTCGGTTCGGTTTTTTGATTACATCGTGGAATAAGTCATCCGCCAACTCAGCAGTAAAATCAGACGTCAAACTTCCCTACGCCGTAGCTTAATCCCTTGCCAAATCCGGTTCCTCCATCGGGTGCAGTCTCAGCCATTAGATCTAGAGCCCCCAAATCCGACGTTATTCACTCATTTCTCACAGTTGACTTGCTCGACCATTAGCGTGTAATGAGCGGTGTTTTTCTCTCTCATCCACCTGCCACACATCGAGTGCTAAATGGAATCACTCATTTTTCTTCAAATCTGCTTACCGCCCAAGGGTTCCTCTGATACACTGCCAGTTTTGGAGCGCGGGTCCCGTATTTAGCTTTTAGCGCTTTCCCCACGGCTTTCCTGGCTTCCATGCGACCAAGCGCTTGGGGCCCTTCCTTCTCAAGGGGTTTTGCCCAGCGATATAAGAAATGGCCTCCTTTTCCCGATCTAGCTTCCCAGGTGCCAGTTTCGCCTCTTGCATGGTCTCCATGGTCCTCAGTTAGTGTGCTTTGACCGAGGTCCTCATCGTTCCTTGCTGGCTGCAAACTTCCACTGTCTAGAGGTCTTCCTGATCGCTGTGTGCTCTTAAACTCAAAGTTTCTGTCCTGATTTGATACAGTCATGGTACTCTGATAACCTTCATGGATCCAATTTCAATCACGACCTTTCCACTGAAAAGCTTTTTGACCACCAAAAGTTGGTTTTCAAGCATCGACTAAGTGAGGGTACAATCATGTCACTCGTTCAATCTCTATCCACTTTGCACTACTCGGCTTTGAACCCTTGAGCCTAATCCTAAGGTACTCAACCTCTCCCCTACATGTTGTCCTCACCTTCCTGTCGAAAACTGTGCCTTCCTGCAATTCATTAAGATATTTAGGTAGCAAGTCATTAATAGAAGGCAATTGACTCTGCTCTTCAGGATCCTCAATTAGTGAGGGTTCAAACAATCTCAAGCAATTTGCATTTACGACTGAGTAGATGTGCATGTAAGCTGGTAGATCAAGGCAAAAAGCATTTTCACCAATCTTCTCAAGTATCCTAAAGGGTCCATACTTGATAGGCTTTAGCTTCTTACCTTCACCTTGCATCCTATCCTTGCTGATATACAACCAGACCTGGTCACCAACTTGGAAACTATGCTCCATCCGATGTGCATTAACCATATACAAGCATATATAAACAAGTACACAAGAATATGGAAGGAAACAAGAATAGCTTTATTCAGATGAAAAGTAGCAAGAAGATTACAGCCATGTGCTCTGACCCAGCATCATTCTCCAGCTAAGAAGCCCTTCTTCACCTCAAGCAAAGCTAGATCACCCAACACTGATAATTTACACCAAAATACCAATAACACTTCTCTATAAGATACAAAATTCCAGCCTCTGGATCTCTGTGATGAGGGATCCATATATAGATGATTACAGAGAGGTGAGTCATCTTTTGGGATCTTGATTAGTGTCTTCTCTCTGATAGTTCCTGCTTCCACTTGGAGAATGATGATCTCTTACTCATCCCTGGTTGAAAATGGAGTGGCGACTGTCAGAGGGGAAGCTTCTGGAAGATTCCATGATCTTCCACCTTGCATTTTTGTCCCTCCCATTTGTCCATTCCTAACCATCGCACCCTACAGAGGAGAAAACTAGTATGCATCGCACCCTGTACATTGGGAAGGTGATATGCATCGCACCCTCTGTATTGAGCTTCAATATGGTTCAATTTTGACCATTTATGAGCAGATTTCAGTGGAGAACTTCTGGGAGATGATGTAATCAGTTGACCTTGTTCCTTTAGGCAGTGAAGCAACACTTTTAGGGACTTAAGAGCCCTTAGTTTATGGACATTTGTGATTGGGGTTGAAGTGCCCAAAAATTTCTATAACAGTTGCCCCCTAAAGCATGAGGTCGCTAATCTTTTTTGATGTTGGGTGAAATGCTTTACTATGAACATCCGAAGTTTTTCTGGGCTGGGAGGAGACCTGTAATAAGATACAATACAATACATTATTATGACAACATTTGTTTCATGATCTAGCTGAGGCGGGCATTCCCATGCTCAGCTTTATAAACTCATTTTCATGTACATAGGACAGACCATCGTCTGTGTGATAGACTGATGATATGGACACATCATCCTTTGATTTGGATGAGCATCTGATCAGCAATGATGTACACTGGATGTTTTTATATTCCTCAATATATCGCAGACCGGATGGATGAAACTACTTCCGCGATATTTAAAACTCGTTCGATCTTCACTCAGAGTACAAGTCGATCCATGTGAAAAATTTTCTGGAGTTGAACATGGAAAGACATCACCTGATTACTAGCCAATGATGTAAGCCGTTAACAGGCGCGAGAGGAATCACCAATAATGAAAATGACCCTCAAGGTACTATAGTACAATTCACGTGGTATGAAAAGGAACTTGGCATCGAACACCACGTAAAATCTCTCGATCGAGGGCCATTGATGTAAACCTGTGGCCGAAAGTGAGAAACTTGCTATTGAGGCATGCAAGCTTCAAAGTACTGAAAGGGTTGTTCCTAAGTCAACTTCTTGGATAATGAGCTGATGTCGACAAGAAATGACCCGGTGCAGGAGGGCCTTAATGAATCCCACATCAATGACACGGAACGAAGCAAATGATTTTGGAGGTGAAAACAAACTGACGATACAGGGTTCAGGGTGGCAGTCATGAAGGAATGAAGCATGAATGTATTGCAGTGGGTGAGACACAGGTGAATTGTTTGAATGAATTCTCTTCAACATATCGGTGACACTGACGATGGATTGGTAACGTTAACCCCAAAGATGGACGGCATGACGGACCAATGGTGAAGACCAGTGAACGGAACAACCCAAGCCGGCATGGATGCAGAAGGAAAGTGTCATGTTCAAGAGCGACTTGCTACCAATAAAGTTTCTTCTTGTTTTCTTCCCAATTTTCCCCAGTCATTGCTAACCAGTACCTATTTATTTTTGTCAAGCTTGAGGAGGATAACATATGCTTGTTCTATAATCTGCCCTTCAGGCGAACCTGTCGCTATATTTTAGCGAGTCTAGCGATAGTGAAATTCGTTCTCATCCATTTGGACGAGTTTGTTGCTATTTGGTTTTAACGAGTTTAACGACAAAGATAACTCAGTCTCTTTCAATTTTAGAGAATCTGAAAGAAATGGAAAGAAGACTCCAAAGATTCTTTTTCGTTGTATAATCGCTTAAGTCCGAAAAAGCGTAAAATAATAAAAAAGGGATGAATTTTCGATAGTTTTAACGAGCCGAACAAGGAAAGCGCTCGATCTTTTTGTGTAATAATCCCTCAGGTCTAAAAAGATTAAAATCTAGAGGAGGGATAGCACTTCCGATGCCTTTTAATGAGCCAGAGAGGCCAATCACTCGGCAATCTTTTCATATTTTACGAGTCAGGTGAAAAGAGCTTAAAGAAGACTCATTTTCGAGGAACAAGTGATGGTTTCGGGTAGCAGCGGATTCTAGGTAAGATTTGGAATTTTCCAATCATGGCAGTGTTACAAGGATGGCTAGCACAATCACTCTTTGCAGATGTTCCTCGAAGGGGTAAACAATCATATGGGGGTGAATGATCGACTAAAAATAGAGTGGAGGTGATTACGAGAACACAACCAAGGCTCAAAAGCTGGCGATAAGGCATTCACAATGGTTATTTACTGGTTCATTTTTTAATGAGCTTAAATGTTGGGGGAAACAATTGCTCATGACTTATGTTTATTTTTTAACGAGCTTGAACTATGCGCTAAAACTGCTCGTGGAGAGTTTATTTTTTAACGAGCTTGAACTCTGCGACAACATTGTTCGCCAGTCGTATGATAAGAATGTCTCATTCAAGATGTTATTTTTTATGGAGCTTGCACATTTTGAAGCTTTGCCCCAGAGCCTCTTGTATGCATGCTAGGAACGACCAACTATGCCTCTCCACTTAATTACTAATATCACCATCAAGGCTAGGTAGGACAATTTTTCCTTTACTTTGCCGGTGCGCAGATTGCGCCTGCAAAGATAAATGGCTTTGGCCACTCACCCGACCTAGGCGGTTGAAGTTAGTAGAATCATGGAGCTAACATTAGCTGGTTGTTTCTTGCTTGCTTACAAAAGGTTTGCATGCCCCCAAGTATAGTGAAGT
The DNA here is from genome assembly GCA_000404065.3 of Pinus taeda. NCBI lineage: Eukaryota > Viridiplantae > Streptophyta > Pinopsida > Pinales > Pinaceae > Pinus > Pinus taeda. The sequence continues at coordinate 43,164 of APFE031720212.1, forward strand.
AGAGTTTCAAGGTTACCCTTCAATTTGCAGACAAAACATTTGTTCTATCGGGAAAGGCCTACCTTCTAACAGAGGTATCTTATCTGGTCTAATCCCATTTTCCTATACGGACAAGTATCGGACTAGTCATATATCCTTTGCCAAAACCTACCCTATGCCCAAAGTTTTTTTGCCGAAGCAGACCAGGGTGCATGCCCCCTGGGTTTCAGTCACACCTTCCTGAATCACTCACGTTCATCAGGTGGACGTACTGGAGATCGGTGAGACATTTCTTGCGTGAAAAGACCATTTAGGGATGGCATTTGACTACTTTTGATGTGTGAACTGGGGAATGACATTTGGTCTATGAGCTTGACCATTCTCCCTTCGTGTGGAAAACACATTACTCTAAAGAGTGAGGAGACGATGGCTCCCATGCAATAAATGTAGTCGTGTCCAAGGAGTAGATTATAATCTAAAGGTCCTTGAACTACCATAACGTTCATTTGAACAGTTTTCCTTCTCAAAGTAATGGGCACGTTTGGAACGATCCCTAAAGGTCAACTGGTTCCCTTGTTGAAGCCTGTTAGATTTCTCATTTCAGGAAAAAGCGATGGTGAACCAAGCACTTTCCAAGCAGTTGAGGAAAGGATACTCATAGAAGCCCCTTCATCAATGATGGTACCAACCATAACCATTCTGTAAGCTTGTACAATGATTTTGAATGGTACACTGGCTGGTAAACAGGGTCTGCCTAGTAGATTCCAATTAAAGGAAACGACTAGGTTGCTTGGTGGTGGGACTGAATAGGTAGCTAGATATAACTCTGATGAACTTCCTTCCTGCGATAAAGGGACAGGAGGACTGCCCCCAAGCTCATCGAAGTTTGTGTTGATGAAAAGAATTTGAACGGTGTCGTTCTCTTTCTCTTCAGTGACGGTATCATTCGAAGATGAACACTCTGAAGGCAAGACCAGGTTAACTGCCGTATCGACCCTTTGAATTTCGTCTGGTATGGATTCAGAGGGTTCATTTTCAATGATAAATTCTTCGGCCGACCACAATGACGGGCCAGCTGGATTTTCAACCAGTGGAGGACTTGGGAAGAGTTTTTTATAGCCAGGAGGAAGTCATAGCAGTGAAACCAGACGATCATCCAAAACTCTTTTAGCCTCATCAAGGAAGAGACAATGGTGGACGACATGACTGCCTTCACACAACTTACAAGGAAGTTTAGGATTCCTTCTTTGTCCATGTGCTTCACTTTCACTGGTTGATGGTGAGCATTCAACATGATCTCCAGAGGTTGATGCTACCGGATTGTGCAAATGAGGAGACCAGTCCCTTAAGATCCGAGGGATGCAAGGACAATCTCGGTGATAGTGGTCTCCATTTCAAATGACACAAGGAGATTTAGGTTTTGACTGTGCGGTGTGTGAATTTTCGCTAGACGATACTTGGTTGCTCCCCTTCGATTTTGGTTCCTTTTTCTTCTTTTCCTTTTTCTCTTTTTGCTTCTTCTTCTTCTCAGTTACTTGAATTTTAGCCTTATCGGCTTTATCAAGCGAAGGGAAAGGAGGAGAGGGAGAATCATATGAAGTAGAAGGTTGGGAGGGAAATCTAGTGTTGTCTAGTTGCTGATTAGACTGTTCAGGAATTACGGGAATCTGAACGACAGAGGTAGAGAAGAGCCAGACCGGAAAACCAATTGTCAATCCTGGAAGTGACAAAGTGGCCATATGGGGTGCACCAACATCTCCCCAAGAGGAGAAGGGACTAGGATTTCCTTCACAAGGAAATCCTTGGTTGGTAGACTCCATTTTCTCAACCTGAAGATCAATGGGGGAATTTGTGATGTTATACCGATTAAAATAAATTTTTAGACGCTTGGACACAACTTGTTTTTTCAATTTTAAAGAGTCAAGAAAAAACAAAATATGACTCTAGTTGCCTTCGATTTTTATTGAGCTTAAAGTGACAAGTGCTCAGAGGACTTTTTCCTTTAAGGAGTCTGAAAAGGAGCAAAATTTACTTCTTTGGAGATCTAGGTAGAGAGGATTACCAAACCAATCATAAAACTGCAAAATACTTTTTACGGTATGGCAGTCAATCTTCCCGAATGCTCTGTTCAGTGCATTACGATTGATAGGGCGGTAGACACAGCTTCCTAAGGATAAAGGATGCAGCCTATTGTGGTCTCCCAATATATACATGACGGTACGTGGGAGCACAAGTCCATACTGGCACTTGCCATCTCAGAGTGGAGGAATCACCCAACCAGCACTAAAAGCAACAGTTACCAGGATTTACGACGCCGGAATACGTCTCTAGCCTAGACCTCTAGATGTTGTGCGTTAAGTTCCAAAGCGTTGTTAGATTTATTGGATTTATTTTAAGTTGATCTTGCTTAACAGTCTGCCTTTCAGGTTCACCACGTGATGTATGTATAATTCCTAAATGCAGTCTAAGATGATAAATAGAGGTTTTATCTTCTTTCAGTAATGAAAATCCTAGCTACTAAAGGGAAGAAAGTAAAGCGTCTTTTCTTCACAGAGCACAAAGCACACGCTAATATGCACAGTCCTAAATCAAGCCAAGCATTCAAAATGCAAATGCACATGCATGTATTTGTTTTTCAGCTCTCTTAATGTGTAAATGATGCTAAGAAAGCTAT
>APFE031720212.1:46808-66090 GCA_000404065.3 Pinus taeda
CACTTTGCGATTTTGAAATGGAAATTGCTTTTCGACACTTTAAAACTAGTAATTCAAATCCTATGCAATAGTAACTATATAATCAACTATCTGAAACAATGGAATTGCTTTGTAAAACTGAAAACGATAGCTACGACACTTTCAGATCTAGAGACGATAGTTTGACTATGCTACTTTTTGCAAAAGGGAACTAAAACGACGCACCATACATAAAAAACATTTATAGTTCTTTGCACTATGGAGGCAGAATAATGCAAGAGAAGGGGGTTTTCACAGAAGTACACTAACTACAAACAACAAAACTCTTGAATAAGATTGAAAACAATGAGAAAAATCCACAGTCGGAGGGTAAAGTCAATCCTCCCTGACCATCACACCTATTACACAGTGAACTCAGTATGCAGCGCACCTACTCCATTCGGGAAGTGCGATGCATATAGGCTACCTTGAAGGCAGGGTGTGATGGTTATAGTGCGAGACTTTGAACGAGATTTCACTCATAGTTTGCAATCTAGTTTAGGTGTTTAGGCTGAATAAGTAAGGATCAATGTATGTAAAACACAGGGTGATCTAAGAGGTTACTAGAGCCACCACTTAGGGCAATTAGATTTCTTTCAGATCTATTGTTTAATTCGTAAACAAAACATGGAGATTGACTGAAGCAGCATTGATCTACTTTGCATTTGTATGACAAATGCAGTTCGAAGGCTAGCTGGTTTGACTTCAGGCTCTGCCTGTATGTTTATAAAAGAAACAAGGATAGATAAGTTAACAAGTAATCTAGTCGTTCCCCAGCATATTCACCATTTTGTTATACGGGAATAGTGTCGACTCGGATGCTTCTATTCCCACTAAGATGGGTGGCTATCTTAGAAACAAACAATCAAAGTCTACTATTGATTCCTTTTATGAGAATAGATGAGATGAGAACCAAGAGGGCCAACCTGAGTCTTGCACTCGATTCCCTCTCCTTCTTGATAGAGTTTTGCCGCTTCTTCTTTTTCTGCCCAGCTTCAAAAGGACCTGTGGAATCACAACAACATACTACTATGAAAGAAGCAAGGATCTAAATTCATAAATAATGCAGGATCAGATGTGCATTAACCATAAATAAGCATATATAAACAAGTACACAAGAATATGGAAGGAAACAAGAATAGATTTATTTAGATGAAAAGTAGCAAGAAGATTACAACCATGTGCTCTAACCCAGCATCATCCTCCAGCTAAGAAGCCCTTCTTCACCTCAAGCAAAGCTAGATCACCCAACACTGATAATGTACACCAGAATACAAACAAAACTTCTCTAATAAGATACAAAATTCCAGCCTTGATTCTGTATGAGGGATCCATATATAGATGATTACAGAGAGGTGATTCATCTTTTGGGATCTTGATTAGTGTCTTCTCTCTGATAGTTCCTGCTTCCACTTGGAGAATGATGATCTCTTACTCATCCCTGGTCGAAAATGGAGTGGCAACTGTTAGAGGGGAAGCTTCTGGGAGATTCTATGATCTTCCACCTCTCATTTTTGTCCCTGCCATTTGTCCATTCCCGACCATCGCACCCTACAGAGGAGCAAATCAGTATGCATCACACCCTATACATTGGGAAGGTGATATGCATCGGACCCTCTGCATTGAGCTTTTAGTATGGTCCATTTCTGACCATTTATGAGCAGATTTTAGTGGATAACTTTTGGGAGATGATGTAATCAGTTGACCTTGTTCCTTTAGGCAGTGAAGCAACACTTTTAGGGACTTAAGAGCCCTCAGTTTATGGACATTTTTGATTGGGGTTGAAGTGCCCAAAAATGTCTATAACAATGCTGCACATAACACAAATGTTAATCCCAAAGCTTAGGATGTTTACTGCAATATCCTTTGAGTAACTGGATCACTGTCCTGTTAACTACTTCTGTCTGGCCATCAGTTTGTGGATGAAAAGTTGTGCTTTTCTTCAGTTTGGTGTCCATCAGTTCCCATAGACTTGACCAAGACTTCCCCACAAATCGGGTGTCTCAATCAGATACAATGGAAGTGGGTAACCCAAAATGAACCCATACATGTTCAAAGAATAGTTTTGCAGTTTGTTCAGTTGTAATATATTTATTACAAGGTATCAAAATATACATTTTGCTAAACCTATCCACAACCACATATAGATAACCATGACCTTTCCTAGATTTAGGCAGTCCTCCAACAAAATCCATGGAAACACTTTCCCAAGGGTGAGAAGGAACTGGTAATGGTGTGTACAAGCCTAGTTTTCTATTGCTGGGCTTACTTTTAGCACACATAGTACACCCTCTTACGTATCTAGAAACTATCTCATTTATTTTTGGCCAATAACAAAATCTTTGCAGCTATGCAACTGTTTTACTTACCCCAAAGTGACCTGATATCAAAGAAGTGTGTGCTTCTCTAATTATCTTTACTCTCTCAGTTTGTGGAATGCAAAGTTTCCCACAATGGTATAAGAGTCGGTCCTTTACATGATAATCCAATTCTTCTACTCTTTTACCTTGACTTAAAGTTGCATATACATCTTTAAAGTCTATATCTTGAGCCTATTGTTCAATGTAGCTTTCATGTAGCAAAAAATTATGCTTAAGTATAGTAGATGCATTTATAATAGGCCTAGATAGCATGTCTGCAACTTTATTATGTATGCCCTTTTTATATCTGATGACTAAATGAAACTGTTTTAGAAAACCCGTCCATCTGTAACGTCTTGATTGCTGCAACTTAGTTTGGGAGTGTAGATACTGAAGTGGTTGATGATCAGTATGTATTACTGTCTCTTTGCCTATTAAGTAATGTTTACACTTTTTCACACTTTGAACTAATACATAAAATTCTGTCATATGTAGGATAGTTAACTACTGCAGGATTAAAAGTCTCAAAATGATAACATATGGGTTTACCGTGCTGTGTCAACACTGCTGCCATGGCATAGTCACTGACATCTGTTTGGATCTCAAATGGTCTTTGCAAATCAGGCAGTGCTAGTACAGGTGTTGTACTAATCTTTTCTTTCAAGGTGTCAAAGGCTTTCTGATATTTGCCTTCCCACTGAAACACCTTGTTCAATCTTGTTAAAGCATGTAAGGGGGCTGCATTTGAGGAAAAGTTAGAAATGAACTTCCTCTAATATTGTGCTGCCCCTAAAAAGCTTCTCACTTCTGTAGCAGACTTGGGTTTAGGCCAGTTTACAGTGACTGCTACCTTAGAGGGATCTATTTTCAATTCACCACCCCCCTACTATATGACCCAAATAATTCAGAGATGTTTTGCCAAATTCACATTTTGAGAGTTTAACATGAAGTTTTTCTCTTTTCAAAACATTTAATGTCTGCTTAACATGCTTTAAGTGTTCTTCCCATGTTTTGCTAAAAATAAAAATGCCATCCAGATACATAATAAGAAAATCATCAAGAAAAGGCCTGAGTACATCATTCATTAATCTCATGAAAGTAGCAGGAGCATTAGTTAAGACAAAAGGCATAACTAGCCACCCATACAATCCCTGCTTTGTTTTGAAAGCAATCTTCCATGCATCTTGTTCTGCAACTCTGACCTGATGGTATCCACTATGCAAGTCTAGCTTGGAGAAATAAACAACTTCTTTCAATTGATCTAAAAGATCACCTATGCGAGGAAAGGGATAACGTTTCTTGATTGTTATCTTATTCAGTGCTCAGTAATCAATGCACATTCTCCACGAGCCATCTTTCTTTCTCACCAAAATGATTGGTGACCCACATGGTGATGTGCTAGGCCTGATGAACCACTTCTCAAGCAACTCCTGCACCTGCTTCTTGATTTCAACATTCTTTAAAGCAGACAACCTGCACATTCCAATGTTAGGGAATGGAGCATCTTGCTACAAAATAATATCATGTACTATTTCCTTTTTAGGTGGCAGACCTTTAGGTTTTTGAAACAAGATATCATACTCTGAAATAACCTTTTTCTATATCAGCTTGTTGTTTAGCATTACAGCCCTCAAATACATTGGTCTTATCAGATTTCTTTTCCTTTACAACCATCAGTAATAATTGTTTGCATGAATTTATCATTCTTTTCATCTGCCCTGAGTTTATGAGAGTATAACTATTCTTGAGCTTATGAGCTCTTATAAAGTATTCAATTCCATCTTTAACAAGTAGATACTTGTTCTCAACTCTATAGAAAATAGTTTTTCTATCATACAAGTAAGGACTTCCTAAAACAATTCCACATATATCCAAAAGAATTATGTCGCAACTTCATCTACAAGTGCTGACCCAAAAGAAAACTTGAGTTTGCATTATTTAGTCACTTGTAGTTGTGCTTTATCATTCAACCATCCTAATGGGTATGGTTTCTTGTGAGGTGTAGTTGCTAATCCCAACTTCTTTACATTTGCTTCAGAAATTAAATTTACTTGTGAGACAGTATCAAACAAAGTATCAATCTTTTGATGTTTGGAAATAACTCAAATATGGAAAAGCTCATGTCTTTTTCTCTCATTCTCTTAATCAATAATAGATTGTGTAGAATTACTAGTAGATGCTTCAGAATTCTTACCTTTTATACCTATGGCTGCAATGGTTGTTTCATCCCCCGAGTCTGACCCTAAATCTTTCTGAATAGCTGCAGCAGTCTTCTTCTTTTTGCCCTCGAAATTCTTAGGTCTCAGCTTTGGATGCAAAATCCAACAACGCTCATCATCATGCCCATACTTTTTACAGTGAGTGCATGAAGCTTTACTTTTCTGTGCAGTGTTAGCCTTCCTTGCTTTCCACTTCTACTTTCTTTTCTCCTTGTTATTGCTTGCAGTGGGTTGGGATGGTCCCCCAACTTCTGGATTTCCATTCTTTCCTCTAGCTTCTATATGAATAGCTTGTACAGATACCTCATCTATACTAGTGGGATTAAACATGAGGATGGTCTCCCTCATGTAGCTATGTAGACACCAATATATTTCAACAGAGTCTCTGGTGAGTCTAATGATATTCCTAGAATCAATGCTCTCTTTCTAAATTCTTGAGTGTACCCTTGCACACTTTTCCCTTTCAACTGCCGAAGAGTTTGCCAACTCATCATGGCTTGCTGCATGTAGGCCAATGGATAGAACTGTTTTTTGATTGCAGAAACAAATTCACTCTAGACAGAGATAGGCTTACCATGTATTTTCATGTTAGCTTGGGTTCTGCATTCCCACCAAACTAAGGCAGCGCCTCCAAGGCGTAGGCTTGTCAGTTGAATCTTTCTCTTGTCTGAATCGATATTCTGTTCTCTGCAATAAACATCAATTTGTCTAATCCAATTGTACAACTTTTCTGCATTTAACTCTCCATCATATATAGGTAAATCAAATTTAACATCTAGTTTGATCAAATATGCTTTTTTTTTTTTTATGTTCAGAGCTGTTAGGAGGTGTGAGAAAGCTTTCCTCTTTCCCTTTTCCTGTTGAGTGGTCATGGAAGTGAGACTCATCTTCTCCTCTGTCTTTCTTAGAGCCTGATGAATCTTCATCCTTATGTTTTATAAAGTCCCTATACATTTCTTCTACCATGGACTTTATGGCTAGGAAACTTTCTATGAATTGAGGGTCTGGTCCCATAGAACCTTCCTTTGACATTGTCTTCCGAGGATATACTCTCCCAATTTCAGGATTAGTTTCGACCAACTCTCTTTCTCCTAATTTGAGCTTTGATCTAGTGAGCATTCAACAGCTAAACCAACACAAACTTGTCTAACCCTAACAGCCTAATGCTCCGATACCACTTGATCTAAAAATCACTCTTAGGTGACCTCAGTTAATTAATTAATTAATGAAGGTATTACAGACTCATATGCTGGTGCGTGTCTATGTTATTTTGGGCACCGGATCGATCAGATTGCAAAATACACAGACACTAGAAAATGGAAAATAACAAGAGAAACACAGTAAGAAAATACAAGAATACAAAAAATTAATAAGGAGTTCACCCTATCCTCCAGGGCTACGTCTCTGGTCCAACTTTCAGTGGTGGCCTTCTTTTATTGTGTCTTTAAAGCAGAGAATTACAATGAGGAGCTCAATCTGAGTCTCCTGAAACAAAATTGCTTGGCAGGGTGGTTCTTGGATTCCCCAAGCCACTAGAATGCACAAACTCTTTTCCTGTCCAAGTCTTGACCTCTCTGGTCTTTAATGGAAGGAGCCCAATGTGGTGCTCAATTCTCGGCAGATCCTTTCAGGGATTGCTTGATGCTGCCTTATGCTACAGGTCAGCTCGACTCTCTGTCTTTCTGCTTCTTGCTTTACTGCCTTTTCTTTACTTTCGCTCTCTTTGTCTTTTTTTTCTTCTCTTCTCCATGTGTGTTCTCTATCTGTTCATGGCTTTAAAGCCAATCGATCTCATGACTACTTGCTTCCTCTTCCACCCGCATCAGATCGCCTGCTGTTGCTCACTTGGAGTTCCCTGTCTCTGCGTTATCATCAACGGCTCACACAGAATGACCATTTGTCCTCTTACGAACTGCGCTAGCTCTTCCTCGTCGGTTCTGTTATTCGGTTACATTGTGGAATGAGTCATCTGCCAGCTCAACAGTCAAATCGGACGTCAAACTTCTTTATGCCGCAGCTTAATCCCTTGTCAAATCTGGTTCCTCCATGGGACGCAATCTTAGCCGTTAGATCTGGAGCCCCCAGATCCGACATTATTCACTCAATTTTCGCGGTTGACTTGCTCGACTGTTAGCATGCGATGAGCGGTCATTTTCTCTCTCATCCGCCTGCTATGCATCGGGCGTTGAATGGAATTGCTCGTTTTTCTCCAAATCTGCTTACCGCCCAAGGGTGCCTCTGATATACCACTGGTTTTGGAGTGCAGGTCCCACCTTTAGCCTTTAGTGCTTTCCCCACATTTTTTCGGCTTCCATGCGACTGAGCAATCGGCCCCTTCCTTCTTGAGGGGTTTTGCCTAGCGATCTGGGCTTCCCAAGTGCTAGTTTCACCTCCTGCGTGGTCTCCATGGGCCTCGGTCAGCGCACTTTGACCAAGGTCCTCGTCGTTCCTCGCTGGCTGCAAACTGCCGCTATCCAGAGGTCTTCCTGATCGCTCTGTGCTCTTAAATTCAAAGTTTCTATCCTGATTTGATACAATCATGGTATTGTGATAACATTCATGGATCTAATTCGGATCATAAAATGAGACAAAAATGAGGTACAACGAGAAGCCACCAATGAGTGAGAAAGGAACGTTTTGTGCTCCTTCAAGTTCAAATGAAAAATATGCAGCTCCAACATCCTCCTCTGATACTTGAGTCTTCATGATTGTTTTCAGTGTTTGTTTCTACAATGTTCTCTTAAATAGCTTTCTTATGCTTATGATGCTAAAACTTCTTGAATTTTAGACTAATTACTCTATAGGTAGGTGGTCAAAATTATCTGATTTCTCATTTGGGCATATTGAAACCACCTACCAAAGTCATATTAAATTGATGATGCTTGATGGATGTACGTGCTATTGCTTGACTTTATTAGGTAATATAAATAAACCTAAAAAAATGATTAATTAAAAAAATGTCATATAAACATGTGTATAATGAACATAAGTGATGATTTTTCTAACATGTGATATTATTAAGCCATGGTATTGTAACAAAGCCTATTTACAAGTTAAAAGTCTCCATGGTAAATAGAGATGAATCCTCATATATGTATATATATCATATATGTATATATATATATATATATATATTTAACATATATATGAATTCTTTTAATTATCAATAATAATAATAATTTGTCAATGTAAGATGTATAATGAGATGAGTATTTTAATGTGTATTGGTGTTTACCATCCATTTAATTGATATCGCTATATTAGTTTATGAAATATTTTAAAATATTTTGAGTAGTAGTCTCAAATCAAAGATTAAGGTTTATCTCAAAAATAGTTGTCTTTTTTCCCTTTCAATTAAACTAATTAACTAAAAAAATGTCATATAAATACGTGTCATATGAACACAAGTGATAGTTTTTTAACCTGTGGTATTATTAAACCATGATATTGAACCATGGTATTCTAACACAACCTATTTACAAGTTAAAAATTTTCATGATGAAAAATATTTATAGTAAAAAATCTTGCTACACTTTTTTAAATATATATATCTTTTAACTCATATATTATTTATTTTTATTATTATTAATAACAACTTGATCAATATAAATTATATTACAAAATAATTATTTGTATTACAAAATAACTATTTTAATATTTATAAGTGTTTATTGTCTATTTATTAAAAAAAATATCCATTTACTATAACATTTACAACACATTCCCAACTATATTTTTGGGATATCTTTTGTTTTAGCCCACTTTCTTGGAGCTTTGTTTTAGCCGACTTTTTCATTCACTGTAATATAGGCGGCTTTCCTGATATGCCATTTGTTTTTGCCAGCTTTCTTCATAGATTTGTTTTAGCCCACTTCCTCCACTTACTATAATATTAGCCAGCTTTCTCCATATCTTTCTTTAGCTGGCTTTCTCCATTTACTATAATATTAGCCAGCTTTCTCCATAGATCACTGGTTTTAGCTAACTTTCTCCGCATCATTGTTTTAGCTGGCTTTCTCCCTGTCTTATTTGTTTGCTATATGAATTGGGATGGACAGACTAGAATATGATTTTGCTTCGACGATTTCCACGGTGATGAAAAAACATCAAAGCAATGGCCCATCAAACGAACTTATTATGGTAATTCTGATAATTGCTTTGAAGATTTCAACCTAAACTAGAAATAAAATCATTTAAATGAATAAATAAACAATATCCCACTGAACTATATTATTACGTATTAACAAACAAATAACAATTTTGTCATTTTCAATCTCACAAAATAATATTGTTTTATGTGATCAAATTTTGTGATTTTCAGTCACTTGATTTGATTCAGCCGAACTTAAATCTCCAAAATTCGAATTAGAACAATGCCAAAAGTGATCAATCCGTAACCATCATCCAGTCCATTTATTATTTCCTCTTTGATAAAATTTAGTAGATTTGTAGTCCATTTATTATTTACTCTTTGATAGAATTTAGTAGATTTGTGGAGTGGAGAAAATATAAAAGATTCAAAATTTGCATTTTAACTTTGTATTTTTTTTTTTACAATTTTATATATTTCATAGGAGGAATATATATAGTCAATATATATTATGCCATTTTTCAGAATTGAATATGGGTAGGAGGATTCTATTCCGTCTTCCTAACCACCTAAAATAACCTCAATTGTCAATATATATTATGTCATTTTTCGGAATTGAATCTGGGTAGGAGGATTCTATTCTCTCTTCCCAACCACCTAAAATAACCTCAATTGATTTAAAGTTTTTGCATTTTTGTTTTATTTTCTTTTGTTTTCTTTTCACTAGTAAAATGTGATATATTATATATGAAGAATATACATATAATGTCAACAGTGTCAATACACCTCATATCATTGTCATATCATTTGCAAGAATGAATCTGGATGGGAAGGATTCTATTATGTGCTCCCAACCACCTAAAATAACCACGAAGAATATACATATAATGTCAATACTGTCAACATATGTCATATCATTGTCATATCATTTGCAAGAATTGATTCTCGATGGGGATGATTCCACTCCTCCCAACCACCTAAAATAACCACAATTGACCTTTTTGGATTTTATTTATTTTTCTATCATATATAATAATAAAATTATTTTTATTCAATTATAATTTTTTGTTATTTAAAATAAATTAAATGTATAAATACTCAAATTATATAAATTTTATAATTCAACTTATTAATACCAATTAAACCTTTTATAAAAAAAAATAATACTAAAAAAATTTGAAAATTTGGATTCAAAACATGAATTTAAAAATTCAAATTACTAAGAAGTGTCCACATTTTGCTCTTTTGCCAAGCCTCTTTAAGAGGGGTGGGCCCATTGAAAATCCATTCTTTTTTGTTTTATGTAAGACTGTGGAAACTTGATTAATGGAGAAAAATCTATTGTTTTTTTTCTTTACTACTAATCCAATGGTTCAAGCCCATCTCACGAGCGTTCTTGAATTTGGGACTAGTACTTTGTTGACGAATTACCTTGGAGTCCCTTTGGTGATAAATTCTCTAAAAAGTGCTTGTTGATAAGGAGTGCTTCAAAGAATCTCTAAGAAACTGGAGGGATGGGCTTTCAAATATCTCAACTTAGCATGAAATCTAGTGTTGATCAAGTTGGTACTCCAAGCCATATCTCAATACCAACTTTTAGTGTTAGCAACTCTTAAATCTATTAGCAATGCACTTATTTTTGTATTCATAAATTTCTTATGGAGAGGATGATGCGGGAGCATCAGAAGCAACCAGCAACAAAGCAAACAAACTGGACGAGAGGATGAGAACAAAAGAAAAGCGTGATTTCAAGCAGAAAAATAGATTTAAAAAGGATAAAGCAGATTTAAAGCGTGCATGCATGAAGCTTTTGTGGAGAAAATAAGGAGAGGATAGGATTTATCCTTCCTAAAATTCTTATATAATTGTAATACCATAGGGGTGTAGGAATATTTGTTTGTGAGGAATTTTGTGAGTGGCAAGATGTAGTCGAGCTAGAGCTCGTTTTAAGGCTGAAATGCCTTAATTTTGTAACCGTTTTGTGATATATATATACCTGGGTTTAGTGTATGTTGTGCCCATTTATACGTTTATGTGTGTTTGATAATTGGCTTAATTTCGTGTTGTGAACTTGTGATCGACATTGATCACTTACAGGATCAATGGCGATTTGAATTACTTGCGTAACTGTTATGTTAATCGTTTATTGTTTAAATGTTATGTATGAAGAGCAAGGGAGGATTGGAGTGCTGGGCAATTGTTTGGATTTCTATGGATATAAATACTTCCTGCATGGATGGCACGAGGAAGATCCACGCCAATAAATTAAGAAGTTTTAAAAGTTAAATCGCTTCCGTTTAAGGGTTTTTAAAGGAATTAGGATCTTGGGCAACCCCCAAGTTCTCAGTTTCATTAGGTGGTATCAGAGCAGTAAGATTCTGTGAAAAGAGGTACAGTTGTGTTAAAGATAGAGAATTTATGGTCTTGCTATTGTGCAGATGGCGGCAGCAGAAGGTGAGAAGATTTGCAACAACCTAGAGAAGGATGCCAAAAGACCGGGTGCGGAGGGCTTGGTGAGGTATCGTGTAACAGAGGAGGCTGTTACTGCAGAGGTTGGTTGCAGCTCACAGTTATAGTAAAGGAATGCAGTGGATAAAATTGCTAAAGACCAGGAGAAGCATATGACCAGGAGGTCATAAATTTTTGTGCCTCGGGAGTCTGATGCGGGAGCAACCAACAACAAAGCAAACAAACTGGACGAGAGGATGAGAACAAAAGAAAAGTGTGATTTCAAGCAGAAAAATAGATTTAAAAAGGATAAAGCAGATTTAAAGCGTGCATGCATGAAGCTTTTGTAGAGAAAATAAGGAGAGGATAGGATTTATCCTTCCTAAAATTCTTATATAATTGTAATACCATAGGGGTGTAGGAATATTTGTTTGTGAGGAATTTTGTGAGTGGCAAGATGTAGTCGAGCTAGAGTTCGTTTTAAGGCTGAAATGCCTTAATTTTGTAACCGTTTTGTGATATATATATACCTGGGTTTAGTGTATGTTGTGCCCATTTATACGTTTATGTGTGTTTGATAATTGGCTTAATTTCGTGTTGTGAACTTGTGATCGACATTGATCACTTACAGGATCAATGGCGATTTGAATTGCTTGCGTAACTGTTATGTTAATCGTTTATTGTTTAAATGTTATGTATGAAGAGCAAGGGAGGATTGGAGTGCTGGGCAATTGTTTGGATTTCTATGGATATAAATACTTCCTGCATGGATGGCACGAGGAAGATCCACGCCAATAAATTAAGAAGTTTTAAAAGTTAAATCGCTTCCGTTTAAGGGTTTTTAAAGGAATTGGGATCTTGGGCAACCCCCAAGTTCTCAGTTTCATCAGAGGAGCCTAGAATACCAGGAAGTGGGCTTTAGGAGCATCGCAGAAACTTTGTACCCGAAAACTTGTTGGAGGTTTAGGCCTTTGTGATCCAGAGGTGTTAAATAATTTTTTGGGGAAAAGTTATGGTGGTGATGGCTCCAAGGTGGAACTAACTTGTTGAAAAAAATTAGGAATAGAAAATACAACCCTAACCTCTCACATGCAAATAAATTAAGAGTATCAAGCTTCCCTTTGGGCTTATCGATTTGGAATTTAGCCCAATCAAACAAAGAATTGATTAAACTGCATGGTTTTTGGTAGATTAGAGAAGGATGCATGACCTGATTTTGGCAAGATTCTTGGTAACAATTTCCAAACTTGGGCTACCAGGAAGATATGAGGGAGGTGAAGGCATATACATGGATGCAACAATGCTACAAGGTAGCTCAATTCTAGAAACCACAAGTAGGAGAGAACCAATGGAATATCTAGAAAGATCAGATGGATTGGCCAAATGCCCCCCAACTGGCTGAGTGGCCTACATTGGCACAAGAACTGTGAAATCAAAGGATTGATGTAGATTATACTCTTGATATGATACAACATGGATATTAATCAAGGGGGGATTTTGACTTAAAAGAAGCTTACACTCTATCGACTAGCCTTAACCCCCTCCCTCGAGAGCTACTTTGGAGGATATAAACGTGAAAACTATGGCCCAAAATTTTGTTATTTCTCTGTGTAGTGAGACACCAAAAGCTCTTGACATGGGATTCAAACTTAAAGAAAGGATTTTAGGGGTTTTCCTTTTTCTCTCTATGTGCCTAGCAAGAAGAGGCAACCAAGCATATTCTAAATACTTTCCCATATTCATTATCTATTTGGAGCTAGTTAATGAAGCTCTATCGACACTTTGATTGATCATTGAACAACACCATAGAGACCTTGGAACAATGGTGAAATTTTTTATTTTTTGTTGGAAAGGTGGAGGAGACAAAGCATGAATTCATAGAAAACATGAGTTGCTGCTCTTCTATTGATCACACAAAACATGATGATTACAGTGAACTCGGTGAAGGGTATTTAACCTTTTCCAACTAGCTAATTGCCAAAAATATCTTGACATGTAACCACATGCAATCACACACTGAAAGTCGTCTATCACTTAACTCGACTTGACTCAACACTCCAACACTCAACCACTCAACCACTCAATTAACTGACTCTCTATGTTTAGCCAACTCCTCATGTAGGAGTAATTATCTTATTTTAACACTCCCCCTTAATTACGACTGCTAAACTAAAACATGACTCATGACAACTCAAACATGCCTGCTAGTCTATGTCTCAGCTAGGCTTACAACACCCAAGTTTCTTCTATGAAACTCAACCACATCTTATGCTAATGACTTAGTAAATATATCAGCCAGTTGATCACTAGATTTACAAGGCTTCAAGTGAACTTCTCCATTGCTCACAAGTTCTCTAATAAAGTGATATGTAGTATCAATATGCTTGCTCTTCTGATGAAACACACTATTCTTGGATAGTGCAATCGTTGAGGTGTTGACACAATATATTGTTATTGATCCTTGTTGTTTCTGCTTGAGTCCATCAAATACTCTTCTTAACCACACTGTTTGACATGTTGTTGACGTTGCTGCTACATATTCTGCTTCTACTGACGAAAGTGTCACAATGGGATGCTTCTTAGATTCCCATGAAATCACACATGAACCAAGGTGGAATACAAAATCAGAAGTGCTCTTCCTATCATCCAAACTGCCTGCAAAATCGTTATCTGTGTATCCAATCAAATCCGTCTTTTTTGTGCTTGCATACATAATGCCAAAATCTCTGGTTCCTGCTATGTATCTTAGCATTCTTTTTCCTACACTCTGATGTGTGTCGTTTGGAGTCTCCATAAATATGGAAATCAAACTCACTCCTTGCATGATATCTAGTCTTGTAGCTGTGAGATACCTGAGGCTACCAACCAATCTTTTGAATAAAGTTGGATTGACATCTGATCCTTCATCATCCTTGCTTACCTTTGTACCTGTTGCAACTAGTGTAGGGATAGGTTTGCAATTTTCCATCCCGAATCTTTTCAATAAATCTTTGGAATATTTATTTTGACAAATAAATTATTTATTTATTATTATTTTATTTATTATTTATTTATTTTATTATTATTTATTTATTTTTTAAATTTTTAAATTTTTAATTTTTAAATTTTATTTATTTATTTATTTTATTTTTCAGATTTTTCAACTTCTATGCCAAGAAAATATTTCATGAGACCAAGAGCTGTCATCTCAAATTCTTTCATCATGGCTGCTTTAAATTCATCTATGTCAAAATCACCTATAAAAATCATGTCGTCAACATATAAGAAAACAATCAAAATATTTTCATAATCATTTACCTTTGTGTATAAGGTAGGTTTAATGTTGCTTTTGCAAAATCCATTCTTAATTATGCAGCTACCGATTATGCTATACCAAGCTCTAGGCACTTGCTTCAGTCCATAGAGAGCTTTCTTCATCCTATAAACTTTCTCTTCATTACTCTCAACTTCATATCCTGGAGGTTGCTGCACATAAATTTCTTTTTCTAGAATTCCATTCAAGAAGGCTGATTTCACATCCATCTGATATACTTTCCACTTGTTTTGAGCTACTATGGCTAAAACTGCTCTTAGAGTATCCAATCTAGCTACCAAAGCAAACGTGTCTCCAAAGTCTATTCCCAGTTGCTGTGGGAATCCTTTTGCTATTAGGCTTGCTTTAAATCTCTCAATTTCACCTTTTTCATTCAATTTTGTCTTGTACACCCACTTCACACAAATGAGATTTTTGTCCTTTGGTAAATCAACCAAATCCCATGTGTCATTCTTTTCAATAGCTTCAATTTATTCATCCATGGCTTGCACCCAATTTTCATCTTTGATTGCTTTTTCAAATGAAGAAGGTTGGAATGACAACAATGCAAAATTTGAACTAACATCCAAATCATCATAAATATCTTTCAAACTTCTCATCTTTATCTTACCATTGGTTGATTCATCCCATGATTGATTGCTAGGAGAATCTTGATCTGTTGATTTGCTTGAGGATCCATGATGCTCTAAAAATCTTGGAGTCCTTGTTGGTGTGTCTCTGTTTGGTGTCTTCACCTATGATTCTTGCTGCTCATTTTCTGCTACATCATCTTCTTCCATTAGTGGCACTTGTGCATCAACTGTTTTGTCTTCAATTCCATTCCATGACTCTTGTTCTTTGAACACAATATCTTTGCTGATTATGGTCTTCTTTGTGACAGGGTTATACAATTTGTAAGCTTTTGATTGCTCACTATAACCAGTGAATATGCATTTTTCACTTTTATCATCCAATTTTCCTCTTCGCTCCTTAGGCACATGTGCATAAGCTACACATCCAAATACTTTAAGATGAGATATATTGCAATACATATCTTACCATGCTTGTTCTGGTACTCTATTCATTACACTCTTTGTAGGAGATCTATTGATCACATAAACATCACATGCAACTACTTGTGCCTAATACTCATTAGACACGTTTCTGCCTTTCAACATGCTTCTTACCATGTTCATACTTGTCCCATTCTTTCTCTATGCTACACCATTCTACTGCGGTGTGCACTTGGTTGTAAACTGTCTTTTGATCCCATGTTGTTTGTAGTAATCATGGAATATCTTTGAGTCATATTCTCCACCAAGATCTGACCTCAATACCTTGATTTGTCGATCACTTTGGTTCTCTACTAAGGCTTTGAATTCTTTGAACATTGCAAAAGTTTCAGACTTCTGCTTGAAGAAGTAAACCTAAGTCTTTTTGTTGTAGTCATCAATGAAAGTGAGGAAGTAGCAACTTCCACCAATCAAATGTGTCCTCATAGCTCCACACAAGTCTGTATGCACTAGCTCAAGAGGTTACTTCGCTTTGTATGAAACTCCCTTTGGAAAACTTTCACGGTGTTGTTTTCCCAAGATGAAAGACTCATAAGTACTAGCAGACTCTTTGATGGGAGGTAATCCTCTGACCATCTATTTCTACTGCAACAATCTTAAACCAGAAAAGTGCAAGTGTTCAAATCGAAAGTGCCATAACCAATAATCATCAGAACATGCAACTGTAAAAGAACTCACTTGACCACTGTAATTCAAAATTAGAGGAAAGTGTTCCTTGTCATCTGCACCTTTGCTATCAACTGCTTGCTTGGGGGCTTGTCATATATAACACATTGTTGACCTTGAAAAATAACTCTGTATCCTTTCTGTGTCAATTGACCAACACTTAACAAATTACGTTTGGGACTAGGAACATAATATACCCCTGAGATTGTCTTTGGTTCCCCCTGCTTGGTGAGAATGTTGACCACTTCTTTTCCATCTACTTCCACAACCTTGTTAGTCCCCAACATTACCTCTGTTTTCACAGATTGATCAAAATTTGCAACCAAATCCTTGTTTCCTGTCATGTGGTTATTGCAATCACTGTCTAACAACCACACACTAGCAGAAGGTTCATGCATGATATGGCAAGCTAGGAACATTGAGTTAGTACTCTCTATAGTGACATTAGATCTATAGTTCCCTTCATCAGGTATCTTCTTCCTGCAATCATGAGCATAGTGACCAAATTTATTGCAGTAATAGCATCTCACCCTTGATTTGTCAACTCTTTGATTATTGTTGAAGCTTCTGTAGATGCTTCCACTTGCATGTTCATGCTCTTCTCAACCATTTTATGACCACCATATCTTCCATTTCATCCTCTACCTCTCGATCTACTTCTATCTTGACCTCTGTCTCTTGAAATAGAAACTTGACTTTTGAAAGCGGTCTCTAAAGTAGAATCCTTATTTCTGTCTATCCTTGCCTCATGCGCTAGCAATGATCCCATCAACTCATCAACTGTCAATGATGCCAAATCCTTGGCTTCTTCTATGGCTGCTACCACAACATCAAATTTGGTAGACAAAGATCGGAGGGCCTTCTCAACCACTCTTTGATCTTTTATATATTCACCATAAATCTTTAACTGATTTACGACCGTTATGACCCGATTCATGAAAGAATCGATGTCCTCTGTCTCCTTCATCTACAGACTTTCAAAATCTCTCCTAGTATTCTGCGACTTAACAATATTGACTTTGGCCATACCTGCATAGTTTGTCGTGAAAGTATCCCATGCTGCTTTTGTTGAAGACATGATCATAATCTTCTAGACACTGCTTGGTACACTCCTTGCTGAATAAGCTGCAACTCACGTACATTCTTACTCTTGTCTTTCTTACATCGTTCCCTCTCTGTATTACTAAGAGCTTGTTTTTCTTCTTCGTTCTTAGGTTTTGAAAACCCAAACTTGACATAATCCCAAACATCATGTGCCTGCAACGTGGTCGTCATCTTAATGGCCCACACATCATAATCTTTCCCTGTAAACAGTGGGAACTGGGGTTGGAAAATTGAGAAAGCCATCTTTCTGTAACAAAAAACCCTTAAATTTTCTTTTTTAATAAGCTTTGAAAAGATTCTTTTTCAAAACAAAATCTCTTCTCTTCAAAAATTTCCTTTTTTAAAATAAAACCTTTATTATTTTTAATATTAATATATATATATATATATATATATATATATATATATATATAATATATATATATATATATATTATATAATATATATTATATAAAATATTTATATATATTTTTGTAATCACTATTTCAAAAGTCGTATGATAAAAACATTCACTATAATTTGAGCCAGCTTTATTTGCCATTTACTATAATTGAGCCAGCTTTCCTCATATGTCATTTATTTTAGCCAGCTTTCTCCATATGTCACTTGTTTTAGCCAGCTTTCTCATATCTGTTTTACGTGTCTTTGTCCCTATCTTATTTGTTTGCTATATGAATTGGGACGGATGGATCAGAATTTGGAATTGCTTGGACTATTTCCACATAGATTGAAAAAACATCCACAAGAATTTGGAATTGCTTTGACTATTTCCAGAGAGAATAAAAAGCATCCAGAAGCAATGCCTCATCAAACTAACTTATTATGGGATAGAATAACGAATAAAAATTCTGATAATTGCTTTGAAGATTTCAACAAAAACTAGAGATAAAATCATTTAAATCAATATATAAACAATAGTCCATCAAACTATATTATTAAGTACTAACCAACAAATAAGATTTTTGTCATTTTCAAACTCACAAAATAATATTGTTTCATGTGATCAAATTTTGTGAAGCAGCCGAACTTGAAATTTTTGTGAAGTGTCGACTTTTTGTACGGCTAAATTAGAGGTGAATATCCCTATCTTGTTTTAAAGGCACCATTCTTATACCTAGCCCTCACGGACACGCAACACTTTTAAAAAGGATATGTACCTAACTACACACAAAACAACACACAAAACAAAATGTTGACTTCATTTTTATAATTTTTGAGAGAACAAGTCAATGATAAAGTGTGCATGTGCATCTCTGTTTACTTTTGCATCCATGCTTTATATTTATACACTTCTTTATATTCATATATGTTTAATTTTTTTTAATCACTGTGGAAGCAAATTGTTTTTCCTAGATTTTTTGAATTTTTTTGGCAGGTTTTTTGGTCTATTTTTTCTAAAGTCTCATAAATTTATTGAAATCACAAGTTTGATAGATAACTCTGCACAATCAATATGCCTTGGGAGTTTTTCAGTGGTTGAACCCATACATATAGTTAAAACCAGTTTAAATAAGACAAATGAAGATTTCACATCAAATTTTTCAGGAAAATCTAAAAAATTACACTAGAAACAAATCTTTTCATAAATAAATTTACAACTTTAAAATATTATATTCTATCTTAATCATGTTTATATTATTATTATTATTTTATAATTATTTATACAATTATCTAGGCCAATAAACGACAAAATAAACTAAAAAATCATTATTAGTGTCTTAATGGATCAGTACCAAGCATGTTAAATTATACTTTTTGTTACGTTAGCTAGTTGTTCGTTCCAAAGTCACACAAACTAGGTGCATTAATATAATGGAATTTATTTGACTAAAAACAATATGTAAAAATCTTACATTAATTATGATTTTTATAAACAGTTTTGTATAATTGAGTAAACATTTTTGTATAATTTTGTATTTTTTTTTATTGTTAACAAAACCCTATTTAAATATAACAAAATGAGTTGCATTTATATAGTGAAACATAAAACAATGTGTAAAATTTTTATATTA
>APFE031720215.1:0-14917 GCA_000404065.3 Pinus taeda
TTTTAATTTCTTAATTCATTTTAAAATGAATCATCGAACTAAGCCCTTGGAAACATCACATAGGACCTAGGACTTAGGACTCATGAGGGGATTTAAAACATTTTTCGACCCTCAGAACACATTACATCATGACTTTTACGATTTACATCATAAGGGAGAAAAACCCCTTTAACATAGACCCTCACAAAACACCCAGTTCTGCGACACAACAATAATCTAGCAGGCTAACACACTAGGATTCTCCTAAAATTCCAATGACAAAATCTATCCCGGCTTTGGGGTCAGGTTTGAAGGAAAACTCTGCCGATCCGTGGATCGGTGAGACGAAAAACCTTCCGGGACATAGATTATCATAAGAAAGTTAGGTCCACCTAGGCAATTTTACAACAAGACTCATATCTGCTAGGATTATTTACAATTAATACATGCAAACTGGGTTTACAATTAGATTGATCAAGCTGCTGATGACTGTAGGATGGCACGGACACGCTGATCAGGTGCTGCCCCTTTTCGCAAAAAAAAAAAAAAAAGGGGGGGTACTGCATGGGTAGTTGACCGGTAGAGTCACAGAAGGTTAGTTTAGTTGCAATATTTGCTGCAAAAGTGTCAATTGACTAGCTGCATATAGCACATCACCAAATCCCACTGACCTCACAAAGACCACGACCTTTCACATCTCCTCTTTTGAAAAGTATTGACACAAAGGTGTCAATTTTAAGCCTAAAGGAAATTTAGAGACAAACATAATTACAGTAATAGAAGAATCTCTCCGTTCGATGAAGTACAAATTAATATAATTATAAATCCAATAATTTGTTCATTTTCTCCTTCTTGTCACCACACCTTCTACAATAGTTGTTCTGATCCATGAAATATCATCAGCAATGCCTAAGTTTTATAGAATAATGTGGCATCCACTCCTTTGATGCATCATGCAATAGGCATAGTTTATGTCCCATGCACAAAAATGTTTTTCTCTATGCATCCTCCTTTTCCTCCAAAACAGAATTCAAGGATTAACCGGACATCCAAAATAGAACATGGAGATTAAGGTTAAGTTAATAAAGCCACTTGAAGTGGACGAACAAATTGACACTGCTTAATAAAAAAAAAAAGCAATTTCATCCTTACTATGCAAATTTTTGGATTGAATTTTCTGTGTTCTAATAATCAGAATATCTTGCATCATTTGTTATGTGTTTTTGTTTTGATCTCGATTCTCTATATCATCATCATGTATGTATTGGACAATGCACTGGGTGCCATTTTGATATAATGGATATATACATGAGCCTGCTTTGATCATATGTTGTCTTCTATCTATATTCTAAAGCTGTGTGTTTGGAAACATGAATGAAAATCTTTAAAATTATGTTTTTTGTTGTTTGTTTGTTTGTTTTGTTATATTTATATATATAAAAAATAAATATTTAATGTATTTTTTACGAAGACCGAGTCATTGAAATCAAGCCGGCCGAGTTGATACCGAGTGGGAGTCGACCCTCGGTCAAGTCAAGTGTCGGAGTCGGAGTTGGAGTTGACCCTCAGCCGAGTCGGTGTCGGAGTCGGAGTTTTAAAACATTGCTATTGACTAATGCAGAAAAATTCAGATTTAACGGGACTACTTTGATCATCATTTGGTAAGAAAATTTTGACTTTATTGTTCTCTCCCTCTGTTGAACATTTGATATAATAATAAGAAGAGTTGATCAAAGGGTTTTTCCCATCTTGGGGTTTTCCTTGGCATCCACCAAATTTGGTGTCCTTGTCTTCTGCATTTTATTATTCATGTTCTATCTACAGTTGCTACTAATGTCATTTATGGTTAATGTGATTGCTATTGGAAATTGTCATTGGGCTACTAAAGGACATTGAAGTAATTGTGCTAAGCATAGAACATACCATTGTTAACTAAAATTAACATGGTATCAGAGCCCAGGTGAAGACAAAGCCCAGGCAAGAGCGAGAAGCAATCACTAAGAGAGATCTATTGGACAAGTCCCCATGGCATCTACATTGAAGTAATTGTGCTAAGCATAGAACATACCATTGTTAACTAAAATTAACATGGTATCAGAGCCCAGGTGAAGGCAAAGCCCAAGCAAGAGCGAGAAGCAATCACTAAGAGAGATCTATTGGACAAGTCCCCATGGCATCTACATCTCACTTTAAGAGCGAGGACAAGCTCAATGATAAATTTGATTATCATGCATGGAAGATGACTTTGGAGGAGCATGAAGTATTGGACTATGTGCAGAGAAATGTGGTGGAGCCTCCTTCAAATGCACCGGCTGCTGCTAAGATGAAGTATAGAAAGGTGAGATCAAAGCAAAGAAAAATTTGGTTGACTCTATTCAAAAGCATTTGGTTGACTATGTTTTTGATTTGGGAGCTTCTAAGGAGATATATGATAAGTTGGTTGGGATGTTCAAAGTGAACAATGCAAATCAAATCCTCTTTCTCAAAAGCAAGTTGAAGGACATCAAGATGGATAAAGGGGAATCTATCCAATCCTATTCATGAGGATCACACAAATCAAGAATGACCTTCTATCTATTGGAGAAGTTATTGATAACAAAGAGCTCACTTTGATTGCACTTGGGGGTCTTTCAAGAGTATGGGATGTGTTTAACACCACCATTTTCAACAATGACAAGATTCCTAGTTTTGTTGAATTATTCGCTAGATGCATTCAAGAGGAGACAAGGATGAAGGAGAGAGACAAGCCCTCAAATGGAAATAAACCAATTGCTTTCTCCGCTCATGCAAAGAAGAAAAATAATGTTGGTCCAAAGAGATAGGGTCAATGATTCAAGTAGGGATTCAAAGAAGGAAGAAAAGGAAGGTGCTTCAATTGTTATAGGTTTGGTCACTATGCTAGAGAGTGTCCTCACAAGAAGAATTCTCCAAGGGATGATGACAATAACAACAACAACAAAAGTAATGGAAATCAAAGGAACAACAATTTCAACAATATAGAAAAATGGAATGCTTCCACTACTTGATATGGAAATGGTCGACCTCCCAAAAGATTGAGAAATTTCAGGTATGAGGAAAGTAATTTTGTAGAAAAACAAAAGGAGTTTTATCTTATTTTTGCTCTATCTATTGCCTCTCCTTTGGATACTTTGGATCATTGGTTGATTGATAGTGGAGCCTTAAGGCACTTCATTGGATACAAAGAGGCCCTCTCAAATTTGATTGAAAAGAAGACTAATTTGGAGCTCATACTTGGAGACAATGCCACTTACCCGTGAAAGGGATAGATATTATCACTCTTCAATTGAATCAAGGTCAAACCATTCATCTACAAGAAGTATTATATGTGCCCGATTTGAAGAAGAACCTGGTGTCTATTTCTGCGATGGTAGATAAAGGCTTCAAGGTAGCATTCATTGATGGCAAGGTATAATAACCATAAATGCAATAACATGCAATAGTCATAAATGTGGCCCCCAAGGTGTAATAACCATAAAATCATGTGCAAATAGTTAGGTCCTCTCGTGTGAGGGGTCAAATTGCCAACTAACTCCTCAATCCATGCTCAAGATACTAACAAACACCTTGGAAAAAGGGCATAGCCCCTCTCTCTTGCAAAAAACAGTGATAAATAATGAGATGTTATACATGTGTGCTAAAGTAAGGATAATTGGCCCACTCCTCAATGGCGGATATCCACATGTTAGTAATCTACTTCAACTCCCATTGCAATGCTGTAACTCTCAATGCAATGTGACAACTCTCAAGGCATGCTACAATGCCTAGTGTATTGCTACAATGCCCAAGGCAATGACACAAATCTTAATGCATTGTCACAACTCCTATTGCAATGTCACAATGCCAAAAGAAGAAGGCTTCTCAAAAGCTACAACATGTATGGGTCGACCTCCAAATGTGTGCCATGGATTCAACAATGGGAGTGTGGTCCACCAAAAATGATAGTAAACCCCATCTCAAGTCTATTCAAGTGCCAAACAATCACCAAACAAGTAAGGATGCCCGAGTAGAAGACCTCCATCAAGATGAATCATGCCAAGTCATCCTTAAAACACTAGGACACTCCATCACAAGCTCAAATAAGTCAAAATGAGTCAACTAGCCATTGTGAGTGTTAGGTTTACATCAAAATTTATGTACAAGATGAACACTTACTAGGAGTTATATTCCATGTTAAGAGTGCCATCTCAATGTCATAACATGTCAAATAAACAAAGCGCTCTAGCAATAGAATGACATTTGGAACCATGAGTGGATTAGCATATCATCATGTGCTCTAGCAATAAAATGACATTGGAACCGTGAGTGGATTAGCATATCATCATGAAAAGATTTGCAATAAAGGGAGTGCTCTATGAAAATCTCTCTAGTATGTCAAGTATCATAACGGGATCATCATGGACATCTCAAGTGTTAAGGTGCTCTCACCATTATCCGTTAACCAAGAAGGACATTATGATGCCATGTGCTAAATACTTAATTGTATAATAATGCATTAGGCACATCCACTGTGTAAAGGTTGATTGTCATCTAGCAAAACAATAGTGTAAAAGATCATCTCATAAGAATCAACCAAAATAAGGGTAACCATGAAGAGAGAGCCAGATCATGATCATCAATCAAGAAAAAAGGAATTTCCTCTACCAAGCCAACATCCATTAGTAGTAACTTCTGCCAAAATTACCAAGCCAACATTGTTAAAATTGGGTAGCATCGGGAGGTACTCTCACATGCCCTTGGTGCTAGGTTTGTGAGAGAAACACCCACAAAAAATGATGTGTGGCATTTGCACCCAAGTTCAAGGTTTTGGACCAAAGCGAGTGGGCTTTGAACCCAAGGAAATTCTAATTTAATGTTAAGGTTGTGTTGGAGGTTTCTTGAAGGACAAAGGGGGCTTCCTAAGGGACCTAAGGACTAGTATAAGTAAGAAATCAATGGAGAGGTTTGGAGGACAAGGAACATAAAGGATCATTTTTCGTGTGTGTTGGAAGAGGCTAGAAGTGACCTAGCCGTAGGTAGCAAAGGAGCCGCACGAGAAAGTTTGAGGACAATTGGCTAAGGATAGGATTTGTGGACAAGACCGAGTTTTTGTGGCTGGAAGGAGGCCAAGTAGGACCTGTTTTGAGGGCTGAGAACGTTGCAAGTTTAGCTAAAGGAGGCCACAACTAGGGAGGAAGGCCACACGCCCTGTGGAAATCTGTGTAGGAGGGCTGAGGCGTAGAAAAGAGAGGTTGAGGTTGGTTTAGGGTTGTTGTAGAAGCTCGCAGGGCTTAAAGAGCAAGTCATAGTGGAGGAAAGGGCTGGACCGAGCCTTGGTTCTGTAGCAGAAAGGAAAGCCCAACAATGAGGGCTTGTAGAGGTTGGCCACAAGACTGATAATAACTTGAACAGAGCAAGAAAGGTAGGCCGGGGGTTGAAGGACTTGGCCGCAAGCCTATACAGGTTGGCCGTGGGCTAAAGGAGCAGTCCGAGGGCTAGAAAATGGGAGTTGGAGCAAGCCGAGGCTTAATAGAGCTACAACAAGGCCGCTGAGGGCTAAAGGAGTAGGGAAATGCAAGATGATTGTTGTTGGAGACTGTGCTAAGTCTGCCAGGTGGGCAGATAGACTCGTGAAGGTTGGCTGTAGCTTTTGGTGGCAAAGGAAAGCCATTGGTTAAGGGTAGATGAGAGCTAAAAGGACTGTATCTCAACTCAGGTAACTTGTACTAGTATTTTTCTATTTTGTCTTATATATTTTGGCATGGTACAGTGATTGTAAAGGGCCATCTTCCCTGTTACGAGAGCCGTGAGGATTTTCTTATTAATAGAATTGTAAGAAATCAGATTTGGGCATTAGACGTTGTTTACTGTACATCGATCTGATTGCTTGTGTAATTTTTGCTGTGCAAAAGTTTAAAGTTAGGCATTTTCAGTGTGTTTATGTTTTTTTAGCTAAAGCATAGACTAGACCTGGGGTGCATGGAATTCTAACAAACATCCACTAGAAACAACTTCTACCAAAATTCCAACCTTTAGAAGGCTAGAATCAACCATGCTACCTTGCAAATCTATCAGTCGTGATGAAATCACATGTGCAATACAAAATGGGGGATAATGAGCATGAAGCTCCACATGCTTCATATTTTCATGTGCAACATGATTCTATGCAACTAGTATTACTTTTTGGTTGTCACAATATACAACAATTGATGTCTCAAATGGAAAACCAAGTTCACCCATGAGATGTCGAATACACGACTCTTGTGCTAGCATTACTCCACCACGATATTCAACTTCTATGGTCGAAAGTGAGACCACCTTTTGGTTTTTACAAGATCGAAGTATGGGTTTATAATTAAGACAAAACACAACCAAATGTAGACTTTTTGTCATCAACATTTCCAACTTAATGCAAAGCAATGTAGCTGATCATCTGGTTCACTTTGTCACTATAATATTTTATACTAAGTTGGTAAGTGTCATGATATAAGGAACAATTCTCTTCTTGGCTTTTTGGTGGCTATCTTTCAAAATTTGCATAAATTGAGATACGACACCAACAACAAAGGAAACATTAGATTGATTGTGAATTACATAGATAATGCTATCAATAAGTTGTGGATAAAGTGTAGTATGAACTTTCGATGAACCACACTCCTTGGTTAGCTCCACTCTCCATTGATAAGGTTTAGTAATGGTTTATAGTGTTCCATTCTAAACTTCTATAACAAGTTCAAAACAGTTAGGTGGAGAAATAAATATGCCATCATTTATTTGTAAGACTTGGATCCAAGAAAGAAATGCAATAGACTAAGGTTAGTCATCTCAAATGTATCTACTAACTATTTCTTCAAACTCAAAGTTAAATCAACATTGATCCCTGTTGCCGCCTTGCTTGCACACCTAGGTTAGCGTGGGAAAAATCCTCAACCCCACAAGGTGCGTCTTGGTGGCAAACTAAGAGATGGGGTTGTCACCTATTCCCAACTCTCTCCGTTAAAGCTCTCTCCTAGTCAAAGCTAAGGGGGGTGGTCCCTATTGAAGGTTAGTGAATGAAATGTAAGTTTGTAGGAGATTAAATTAAATGGAAAGCTTATCAACAATAGTAAATTGATCCCACAATATGAACAAGGAAGGAGATATACGAGCAAATTTCAATAATTCATTCAAGAAAAATATGATATCATAGACCAATGCTTAAACAATTAATTGCTCAAATATAATAACATGCACTTGCTCAAATGAAAATGTGATGACAAACAATCTTGCAAAAGAGAACAATGATAGATGAAATATGAAATATCACTTGCAAGATACAAATGGAATAATGTACTAGTAAAGAAATGCTCAATTAAAAAATAATATCATTTTATGATCATAAGCTAAACAACAAGTACATGTGATAGCAATTTAACAAATAAAGTAAAGATTGAAAGATGAAAGATCCACACTACTTGCAACATGTCACTTTGAAGGAATGATAACTTGAATTTGCAAATGAGATTCAATGGATCCAAAAGTATTACTTGCAAAATGTAAATAAATGTCACGCTTGCTAAAGGAAGTACTCAACAAAAAGAGAATAACATCAATGGACAATGAGGCCATCCATCATGACAAGTACATGAGATAAATAATTTTGCAAGTAAATTTAAAGTGCTCTAAGGTAAGTGAATTAGAATGATATGCAATCTATCTAATATGATATGCAATTATCTTGTTAAATTTTAAATGCTTATCTAGATGTAACCTTTCACTCAATTATTTTGAAACAAAATCTCTAGCGTGAGGTGAGGCTGTACTAACGATACCTCCCTTGGAATATCTTGTTGAGAAATGTATAGGGCTACAATTGAGATGATTTCTGTTAGACTTGATAAATGTTTGCGATGCATTTTTATTTTTCTTGATTATTAGCTTCTTCTCTTATTATTATGTTGTTCTTATCATCAAACAACTACGACAACAAGAAGACCAACAATACACAAGAACACAGAATGTAGGTTGCAAGCCAGGGCCAAAACTTCTCCACTTGAGAGAAAAACTTGCAAATCTCTACTCTTCTTATAGATTCTTCAAATAATGAATTCGAAGACCTCTATACCAAGACCAATACTCTTTGAAGACCAAGTTAGACCTTCTTGATGATGTGCTTCCCTTGTCCAAGTCAAACCCAGTGAAATCTCTTCCAACTGCACAACTTTGACCCCTAACTACAAAAATTCGGCCTCCACTGCTGGTCTGAAATTTTTGGCCCCTGCAATAGTTGCTACTTCCACACATGTGAGCAGTTTCAGGGCTTCCAAGGCTTCCTTTGAACTTCGCTTGGGTTTCCCCTTCTAGGGCTTGTAGGTGACCTAATTGATTTTCCTTCGACCTTCTTGCAATTTTCTCAAGTTTGATCTTGCAACATTGAAACCCTAGCCTTCCTTCTTTGCACTTGTGTGTGAGAGAGAGAGAAACAACCCAAACTTTTTTCCTTCGTCCTTTTTCCTTCTTTGCTAGCCTCCTTCTGCTTTTCCTTCGCTTAGATGATAAGATGAGTGAGTGTCCATAGGAGGTCGAGTTCCCTCCTATATATAGGTTTCCAAGGAGGATGACATGCCCTAATGAGGCCGACTTGGTCTTGGAGGGTATTTTGACTCTTTTAAATACAAAAGAGTAAGCCATCTCAGAAGCTACCATTTCAGCTTATCTCTTTGCATCATACCAACCAACATTGTCACATAACAAGGCCTTGACCAACAACTCTATCTCTGCACAAGATCATAGCATAATGTTGGCAAGACCAATCACTGATAGATACCGTCATCATTGTCTCTCAAGGCACTACCCTACCCGGGTGTTCACAAGGTATGTCCTTTTAGGACAATTCCTATCTTGGAATAACACATCCTCAAGGAATTTCCTCTTCAACTATTATCTTGGATGCTCGACCTCATCCTCAAAGAGTATCAGAAATCAGATGCTTACCCAATCCTCCATTCTTTCTGCATGAAGTGAAGACAAGAATGATGTGTCCACTCCCTCTCAACTAGGGAGGATATATCAACCATTCCAAGCTTGTCTCTCAAATACACAAGCTTCTTATTAGGAAGAGATTTTGTCAAGATGTCAGATACCTGTTCATCAGTGGAGATATACTAGAGCTGCAACACTCCATCTTGTATCAACTTTCATATGTAGTGATACTTGTTATTTATGTGCTTGTCTTTCCATGGAACATTGGGTCTTCAGACAACCTTATACAGCTAGTGTTGTCATAATGTATCACTGGAGGGTCCATCGGTCCTTCAAACAAGTTGGACAATAGCTTTCTCAACCAGGTAGTTTCTCTGCTTACTTCATAGGCTGCAATGTATTCAGCTTCAGCGCTAGTCAAAGTAACTGATTCCCGCTTTCTACTCATCTAGGATATCATGGAGGATCCCAAACTAAAACATCCTCCAATGGTGCTTCTCCCATCCATCTTACTGCCTCCACAGTTGGAATCTGTATATCCAATCAAGTGAACATTCCTTTTATCATGCTTCAGGCAATGGTGGATTGTTCCTTGTAGATATCTCAGTATATGCTTGGCTGCTATCCAATGATCATGCTTGGGCTCTACTTGGAATTGACTGAGAATATTCACTGCAAAACAAATTTTTGTCGAGTATTTACCAAATACATCAGTGAGCCAACCAATTCTCTATACCTTGTCAGATCCATAGGGTTGTCATAGGTTTGCAATCCATCATGTCAAACCTTTTTAGCATCTCGATCACATACTTTCCTTGACCTAGATAAATATCATCAGGTCCTTGCCAAACTTCCAACTCCAAATAATAGTGCATTAGTCCTAGATCCTTCATATCAAATTCTGCTGCCAGTTTCTTTTTGCACTCTTGAATGCGACCTTCTACATCTGTCATGAGAATGTCATCCACATATAGAAGAATGATTACGAGCTCATCCTTCACAACCTTTATATAGAGTTTCTGATCATTAAAACTCTTTGAGAAGCCCATTCTTTGTAGGTATGTATCCATCCTTACATACCACGCCCTTGGTCCTTGCTTAAGGCCATAAAGTGTCTTCTTCAACCTATAGACATAAGTCTCTCCATCTTTTATTTCAAATCCCAAGGGTTGTTCTATATAGACTTCTTCATTGATTGTACCATTCAACAATGCTTTCTTGACATCCATTTGATGGATGTTCCATCCCATCGATGCTGCCAAAGAGACCAATGAACGTATAGTTGTATACCTTGCTGTAAGTGCAAATGTCTCTTCATAATCGATTCCTTCCTGTTGGGAGAAGCCCCTAGCCACAAATCTTGCCTTATATTTATCAATACTTCCATCTGTTGCATGTTTAATCTTGTAGAGCCACTTGCCAGTTACCACAAATTTATCTTCAAGCCTAGGTACGATTGTCGAAACTCCATTGTTCATTATTGATTGATATTCTTCATTCATGTCATCTTTCCATTCTTGATGTTTGACAACCTCTTCAAAGGTGGATGGTTATGCTTCTATCAACTTCGTCATGCAGACTACATACTTTGAATATCTTTTGGGCTTCTTACATTCCATGAACGTGCCTTTGGTTGCTCCATGTCCTTTTGCATCTAGAAGAGTAGACATCAACCAATAAGGTCTCTTTCTGCATTCAAGGATGATCACTTGTTGTACAGGCTCACTGGGACCTTCTTCTTCATGATTTGAATTCTCTTCCTCCCTAGAGCATTCTTCTTTAAATATTGGAAGTTCTTTATCATCAGAGTCTATCGGGAGGTCCTTTGATTTCTTGAATACAATACTTTCATCAAAGATCACATCTCGGCTCACTTCGATTCGGTGTCCTTCCTTTATGTAGATCCTATATGCCTTTGAGGTGTTATTGTAGCCAACAAATATACCCTTCATGCTTGTAGGATTCAACTTCTTTCTCTTATCTTTCAGAATGTGAATATAGACAAGATAACCAAATATTTGGAGATGGTCTACAATTGATTTCTTCCCAGTGAATGCTTCCTCAAGAGTCATGTTGTCTAGAGATCTGTGAGGACTTCGATTTTGAACATACAAAACAATTTTGTTGCTTCACCCCACAAAAATTTAGGCAGGTCTTGATCATGTAACATGGCTCTTACACATTCTTCAATTGATCAATTTTTTCGTTCAACAACTCCATTTTGTTCAAGATTATATGGGACTATCAACTCCCTGTTAATCCCAACCTCCTTGCAGAAAGCTATGAGTTCCTTTGATGTGTACTCTCC
The DNA here is from genome assembly GCA_000404065.3 of Pinus taeda. Lineage (NCBI taxonomy): Eukaryota > Viridiplantae > Streptophyta > Pinopsida > Pinales > Pinaceae > Pinus > Pinus taeda. Next base: position 11,246 of record APFE031720215.1, read on the forward strand.
TCCATTGTCAGATCTTATTACCTTTATCCTCCTTTCTGTAAGGTTCTCTACTTCAACTTTGAATTCTTGAATTTGTCAAATACTTCATTCTTGGACTTCAGCAAATAGATCAAAGTTTTCCTTGGGTGGTCATCAATGAATGTTACATAATATAGATGACCTCCAAGAGACTTTGTAGACATAGGACCACAAACATCAGAATGAATAAGATCCAAGACTTCTTTTGTCCCTGAAGCACTGCTTCCAAATGCTCTTTTAACATTTTTACCTAATGCACATCCCTTGCATACTCCTTCATGAGCCTCCTTGAGTTCAGGGATGCCATTCACCATTGAATTTAGAGTTGGTAAGATTTTGTAGTGAAGGTGTCCAAACCTTATATGCCAAATTTCACATGGACTTACTTCAATGTGAACCAAAGCTTGAGAGGGGTCAACAATCTGTAGAGTCTTCCTTCGTGAATCCCAATGATCTTTGCATTTTCGATGTTAGAGTTTCTATCCCAAACCACAACTTTTCCATCTATAAAAGCAACTCTACCCCCCTTATCTTCTAGACATGAAATAGAAAGTAAGTTCTTTTACAAACTTGGTATGAACACAATGTTATTGAGATGGATGTTTCCTCCGTTTTCCAACTCCAACGAGGTTGATCCAATTCCTATTACAGGATAACTCTTCTTATCATCAAGTTCAACAAAGTAGGAAGATTTTCCTCTTGATAAGGTCTTTAGTTGTTTGTGCTCACTTGTGATATGTCTTGATGCTCCATTGCCAATTACCCAAATATTCTCATCTTCAAATGTGCTTGTAAGAGCTGAGAATAATCCTTCGTCCTTTGTAGAAGTCTTGGTCATGCTATTCTTAATGGATAATAGGAGATTCCACAATGCCTTGATGCCTTGCTTGAGATGACTTGCTACCATAGAACACTGTTTCAAAGATTTCTTCAAGGATGTAGTGATCTTCATCATGCCCTTAGCCAACCTTAGCTCTGATACCATGTTGAGAAATCTATAGGGCTACAACTGGGATGATTTTTCTTAAATTTGATAACTTCTTGTGATATATTTTTATTTATCTTGATTATTAGCTTCTTCTCTTATTATTATGTTGTTTTATCATCAAACAACTACCACAACAAGAAGATCAACAATACACAAGAACATAGAATGTACGCTGCAAACCATGACCAAAACCTCTCTACTTGAGAGGAAAACCCACGACTCTATTCTCTTTGTATAGATTCTTCAAATGATGAATTCCAAGACCTCTAGACCAAGACCAATACCCTTCCAAGACCAAGTCATACCTTCTTGATGATGTGCTTCCTTTGTCCAAGTCAAACCCAGTAAAATCTCTTCCAACTGCACAACTTCGACCCTCAACGACAAATTTTCAACCACCGCCACAGGTCTGAAATTTTTGGCCCCTGCAACAGTTGCTGCTTCCACACGTGTGAGTAGTTTCAGGGCTTCCAAGGCTTCCTTTGACCTTCGCTTGGGTTTCTTCTTCTTCTAGGGCTTATAGGTGATCTAAATGACCTTCCTTCGACCTTCTTCCTGCAATTTTCTCCAGTTTGATCTTGCAGCATCGAAACCCTAGCCTTCCTTCTTTGCACTTGAGAGAGAGAGAGAGAAACAACCCAAACTTTCGTCCTTCTTCCTTCTTCACTAGCCTTCTTCTACTTCTCCTTCGCTTAGATGATGAGAAGATGAGTGAGTGTCCATAGGAGGTCAAGTTCCCTCCTATATATAGGCTTCCAAGGAGGACAACATGCCCTAATGAGGCCAATTTGGTCTTGGAGGGTATTTTGACCCTTATAAATACAAAAAAAATCCTTTTTACAAGTTAAAATGTGCCCGATGGAGCCTTCTTCATATGTCAATGAATCTTTTGACTTCTTGATAGTAGGACAAACCCTAGAAGCACTCAATGGGTGCTTGACCTCTAAATAAAATACCTTGAGCATGAAACCCATGCTACAAAAATAACAATAATAAATTTTCTTTCTTTTTACAATATATAAGAACCAAAAGTACATTTCACACTTATGAAGACGGAGCCTAGCTACACATTTCAACATATACAACCACCCAATGCCTCTGGTGCTACAGAGATTGTGGCTCTGACGACTGCAAGGTCGCCGTGTTAACCACAAAAGAGGGTCTATGTTCCTCAAGTTGGGTGAGAGAAAGGGGGTCCTAAAAGGTCTTACAACCAAGCTTATGCTTGGAGCTAAATTAATTAGAGATGCGAATTAACACTAAGGATGCCTAAATGAGATGCATGTGGACATTAGTGTTTCCCAATAGAGTGTAATGACATAATTTTTCAAGTATCCAGTGTTTTTCAATGGAAACAATGAATGGAAGTTAACTTAATGCCTTTAAAACATCAACTCATAAGCTTTGAAAAAGTAAATTGCATGAGAATGTAAGCTTCACAAGTTGCTTATAAACAAGTAAGTGTTACCTTTGCGATTTGCTCCAAGTAAATGAAAGTGCTTCAAAACGATATATCAATGAGCAATGTGATTAAGATGACATTCAAGCACAATTTGACATATGAAAAAGGAAATAGTGAAGCATGTATCGACAAACATATGAGGCAAATGTTAAGGAAATTAGACCAATCAAAGTTGCCAAAGTGAAATGTTTGCTTGTGATATGTTGTAGCAAGTAAAATGAGTTTCTCAAAAAATTTGTAGATGTTGTAGCTTAAACAACCATGAAAGTTAATTGCCCAACACAAGAGATCTAGCAAGTTTGATTGCAAAAGTTAAGAAGTTGTGAATGCTATGTGTTGAAATTATGAGTTAAATCATGTACACGTTAAATTAGATTAAGAAGAGAAAATGCGTGCAAGTTAAAAACTCAGCTAAGAAAGTTAATCCACCCAAAAAGAGAAGTCCTTCCTCTAAAGGAGGAAATGGGATACCATGGGAAAACTTCCCAAGCTCCCTCATGAAAAATAAACTTTTATTAACTTAGTTACAAGAGATGAGAACCTTCCAAAGACCCCAAATTAACTCAAGGAAGATCTTTACAATAGTTGCTTAAAGCTCAAACACTAGATCTTCTCCTTGATAAAGCTAAGTTGATTGCAATGAGGCACAAATGGAGAGCCTTCAAATCTGAAAATTAAAGGATTGCTTTACATATAAAAATCAGACCTTCAAGAAGATGAAAGTTTGCACAAAATGAGAGGGATTAGGCCTCTAAAAAGCTCATGTCTTGGTCAAAAAGAAGTCTTTCTTGAAGAGGGCTCACAACCTTCATAAAATTTGTCCCAAATATGCTCATGGCCTGCTCAAAAGTAGCCTCAAATCAACGTTAAGGGGCTGCACAAAAAGGATTAGCAGTTTCAAGCATGCATTCCCTCAACTTTGCCAACAAAAGGTGAGCCCAAAGCCTTAAAATAAATCTGATTTTCTGCAAAACAATCTTCCATGTTAGTGGAAAAATGCACAAAAAAAGGAAATGATTATATACAGATAATGTACACTAGCTAAATCAAGTTATGGGAGTAGAACTCCATATTTGTCTAGTTTAAAATAGTGCTTTAAGTAGCTCATAAAATCATTGAAAGCCCCAAATTTTGATTAAGAGAAATATGAGATTTGAATTTTGTATGATTCTAGAAGAGTAGAAAAAAGGGAAACTACCCACTT